>JANHJO010011102.1:242847-256528 GCA_032468235.1 Pseudoxyrhopus heterurus
AACAAAGTAATTTAGAACAACAATAAGGATTCTGAATTTCTGAAGCTCCTTGTGTTGGGGGACAATAAAGCAAATGCATACTGTGATAAGTTAGATTGTATTAAGAAAATACTGCATGTAGTCTGAATGTGAGTAAAGATGGTAATGTAGTCTATACTTTCTCTATTTATTAAAAAATGTTAGGCGATAGATTTGATTAAACAAAGCCATGATAAGTAACAGAGGTCAGAATCTATTGCTTCATTGGTGGTAACCATTGCATATGGAAGACTGAGACTTAGAACAATAAAATAAACGATAAAGTACATGGATAAATGAAATGAAATTAAGATGTGTGTCTATGAAATCAAGAGAATCAATAAGGAGATAGTAAATCTGAATAAACTGAACAAGCTTCTTCAGTTTTCAAGGAAAAAACGAAGAAGGTCCTTGAAAAACACCTTTAGAGCAACCATGACCTGGATGATTGAGAACCTCCATGGATATTAAGATCTGAATGAATATGGCCTGATCTTGTATGAAGTGGTATCATCTAGATTGTTGTGGGGGAATATGGAGTAGAAATTTGATCATTTTTCTGAGAAACATATACAACCACACAGAGTTAGTCACTAGGGGATAGGAGATATAAACTGGAAATTGAGAGATGGAAAGATTTAATATATTTTCACTTTTCTTTCTAGTTCCTGATTTGGATCCCTTCATCCACATTTTCCACCTAAATGTTTTAAATACATGAATACATATATAATTATTAGCTTCATTTAAGATCACATTTAATTTGGCCCTCAATTACAGGTTTCTTTTTATTCTATAAAAATAGTATGTAGGATTCTATACTTCACTGCCATTAGAGAAAATGACTTAAATGCCGTGTATACTAAATGAGAAGTTCTGCAGCCACCCATTTGAAGGCACAGATGGACATAATTATTTTCCAAAATATTCTTCTGTCAGACAATCTAGTATCTCCAAGTACTTTGGACTACAGTTCCATCTATGACTTTTGGCCATGTTGCCTGGGCATACAGGGTTTACAATTCAATGCATCTGGAGGACATCAAGTTGATTATCTTAGCTCATGTTATTGAACTGCTGAAGCCTTAGGCAATGTGAATTGTAAAACAGGGGTGGAGAACCAGCGATCTGCCAGATGTTGTTCAACTGTAATCTCCTATAATTCTCAGTTGGCTGGCTAAGGCTGCTATAAGCTATAATTCAATATTCTTTTGAGGGCTACATGTTCTCCATGTATATGTTTTAAAAATACGAACATACCTTTTCATATCAGATTGAAACAGGCAGCTAACCTGATTGGATCCAACTGATGCCATTCTTTTATATGAAACTAGCCGATAACCTGGCATTGCCCGGGTATTTATTTATCCCAATCCTATATTAGACAGGAATGGTGATGTGAAGTGGCAACCTAAGCGCGGAATGGGCTGTCCTCCCTCTTTCCATTAACGTCTCCGCAATTCCTGAAGAGGCGATGGCAAGAGCAACTTCTCCCTGAGCCCTGATTTCAGCGACAATTAGATTAGTTAAAAAATGTTTTCCCTGTGTCCCCAGAAGTGTCAAGAAATGTCGTCTCTGCGTGACGTATGTCGTGTCAATCTCGTAGTGGTGCAGGTAAGCCCCATTACAAATGCCTCCTTGTGGAGTACTGTGAAGCCGTTACCATGGCAAGTCCATTACGCTGTAGGCTGTATCTTCACAGAATACACACCCCATGGGGTGTTAAGGATGTCTTACCCCCACAGTATTTGTTTCTAGAGAGAAAGTCATCTGTGTAGCAAGTTTGGTTGAAATTGCTTGAGACGTTCCAGAGTTATGCTAGAACATACACACATACATTTATATATATATAGATTAATTCTTTAGAGGAATTTCTAATGTAGTCACTACAATCATTGAGACATACTGCTCACAAATACATTTCTTTATACCATAAAACTGCTTTCCGAAGCTTTAAAAGAAGTAAATTAACTTTACCCCGTTTTTCAAAACAATAAATATGCAAATTTAAATGACAAAGCAAAGCAAAGCATATAAAATAAAATCTCAGAGATCTAAGAACACCAATTTGACCAAATACAAGGTTGTGTCATGCTTTATTAGCCATTTTCTTACGTTATGAGAGAGCATATCCTACTACTTCGTGCGACCTTCCTTAGAAGAAACAAATGAATAATGGAATTGGGATGGACATTTAGGATACTGAGCCCAATTTCCTGTTCATTCAGGAATCTAAACTAAAGAATCCTCTAATGGCACACTGGACTATCCCTGAACATATTCAGTGAAGGGAACCTACGTTCTTTTTTGTTCATTGATTTCCAAGCATTGACTTCAATGCTTGTTATTTTTTATTTAACATTCAATTGGCATTATCTTCTTGTCACTTAATTTTACTGTTTTGTATTCTGTACTTTGCAACAACAGGGAACATGTCTTGACGTCTTCTGTATGACACCATTCCAAGTACTTGAGGAGTGCTATCATATCTTCCCTCAGTCTTTTCTTCCTAAGGCTAAAGACTCTGAATTCCTTCAAACTTACACTTTATTTATTAAATAAAAATGTCACAAAATGTCATTGTCAAATGCTTTGCTGAAATGAAAATATTTTACCCGAAAAGGATAAGACTCATAAAACTTGTTCTTGAAAAATCAGTGCTGATTTCTAGTAATTACTACTTGTGGGGAGTCCTTGATTCTGTCTGAGCCTGGTTGTTCGCTTGCAGACATTTTTGTTCCTTAACTGGGTAACTTCTTCAGTGCTAGCTCACCACATCATTTTCAAGAAGGCTGATCACCTTATGATCTCCTCAGAAATTTAGCTACATGTCAAAGTCTGGGGGAGTGGTCTGGATTTTGTCTTTTCCTGGGTTTGAAGATAAAGTCATTTGCTCTCCTCAAAACATCTGGCACTTCACCCATTACCCACAATTTCTCAAAGAAATTTCAATCAGCCAGTTCATCACCAGCTTAGTGCAGTATCCTAGGAAGCAATAGCTCTGGGAAAGAGGTAAGGAAAGAGTAAGAGGGAGGAAAAGACATTCTACAGAATTTAAAAGTTGATAAACTGCTATAAATAGTTCAGTTTGCCTCTAATTCTTGCAAATATACTTGTATATAGGAATCAGAAAACACCTCCATGGTTTGTCTTTGAGAAGCAATTATTCTGCTAAAAGTGACAAACACACACTCAGCTGTAAAAGGACCAATAATCATGCTATGACACATTCCCTTTTCCTTCTGCAGCATATAACTCTTTAATAGGTGTTCTCACTTATTGTTTCCAATAAGTTCCAATTGGTACAGACTCAGTTTGAAACTCTGGTGTTCACACACACCAGAGATCCATGTGGTCCTACCCTGAGGATGTTCTGAAAATCCTTGAAAACTGACTGCTTTTAGATTGGAGGTTATTTTCCTTATTGCTACATGTCATTTTCTTTTCTGGACAAGTATAATTTGCTTGTCAATCTTTATTGTCTTCTGTTTTTAAAATGTAAGCTGCCTAGAATTCTTTGGAGTTGGGTGGCCTCTATAATATATAAATAATAAGTAAGATTTGTTAACTGAACTCATTTGTTTCTAGTCATAATCAGGTGTCCATTCTGTGCCAGCAGTCTACTGTACAGATAACACAGACTACAGTCCTAGAAACAAAATCTCTCCAGTTGGCATCATCTATTTAATCCACCACTTGCATCACTCGATCCTCCAACCAGAGATTGAAAGGAAAATAAGAACCCTAGCTTAGTCATCACATTCTTGAATGTTTTCTTGATCCTCAAAAATCATGGCATCCCTTTGGTTTGCAGTACCATTTGTTCAGACATGGATTAGCAGGAAGGAATAACTCTCAATGCTTTAGATAAATCTTGGGTGTTGCTTTCCTGATCAATGTTCCTAGCAATCAGCTAACTATTTATCAACTATCAGAAATTGTCATTCAATCTTGTTGCAGAGCACAGCCACATCCCCAGTGTAGGGATATACCATCCTATTTCTGTGTCTGTTCTTCTCCTGAAAACTTAGAACTTGCTTCCTCAACAATGGTTAGAAAGAAGTTTCAAAGTTTCAGCAGTGCAGAGTATCTTCTACACTAGTTGCTTCTGATTATTGTTTCCATCACTGGGCTTGCTCCTTTGTTTGACTATCTTCCTCTGTCAAGTCCTTCTGTAGGATCCTCTTTTTGTGATCTGTTAAGTCTTCATCCCCATTCATCAGCGAAGTGTGGCTACTTGTTACTTTCATCTTCTGACATTTTTGCAGATACATGCCAGATTGTTTTCAGGTAGAAATGTTTTAAATTTGCTTGCCTGCCTTTGTTTTTTTTACACAAAAATTTCAATTGAGAATGGCCATATTTCATTATAATATTCATTTTGTCCATATATGTGTTATATCTGTGAGCAATTTATTTTAATGCTATTTGCAACTTATGAATGAGGTAGGAATTCAATTATGCCACAAGTATTGTAGGTCAGAACTGCAGACTAATTTCATTTTCATTCATTTGGTTTCTTAAGCTTTTCTTTTTTGACCATTCACTTAGACTCTTTTGTAAATTCCTCTTTGCTCTCTAAATTCTCTTGCTCAGCCTTCTTTCTCTATGGATGCTAGCCTATATGCATTATATATGCATTTTTACTTTATTATCAGTTAGAGTAGAGAAAACAAAGACTATGCTGCTGCTGCTAGGCTTTCATTCTCAGATATCCAAGTGGGTCAGCCATCAGTAATTGAATTTAAACATGGTTGGAATAAACACACGTCCACCATCCAACAAAAAAACTTCGTTAAAAAAAACCCTCAAAGGGGCGACTCGATGAACCACTATGTCTTTTTCTGCCATTAGTTTTCTATGTTTCTACCTAACTTGAAGATAACCAAAGGGATTGGTTGGCATCAGGAATTCATCAGAGAGTATCAGGCCTATTTTTCATCCCAGCATGCCCAAATATGCTGTATGTATAAGCATACATTCATGTAAACTCATCTTTTTGAAAATATTTAACCTATTTTGTTCTATACTTGCCACTTCGGCTATAACCCTTGCTGATTAACATCAAAGCACAATTAATATTTTGGGTAGATCATTGTAATATATTTAATGATTTGTTTAAGTGATTAACTGCAGACTTCTGGGATCCATAACAAATGTGGTGTTTGATGCTTTACAAATGTCTCTTTTGTGTAATATTACTGTATTCAGATAGCCAAATGTGATTGGACTTATTTGTTGGGACAATCCCTTTAACAAATATTTGTAAAAGTTTCCAAGGGAGATGATTTAAACAGGCAATTTGCATTGCAGGCCTCCCTGCCTTTTCATCCCCTTATTTTGAATATGATCAAATATTACTTCCTCTAAAGGGTAACTTTTATTTAATTGGAATTGTCTTCTATGAAAATACAACTGGAGTAACATAGGCTATATGAAGAGTGAATACAATGCAGAAATAAAGTTATAGGGATTTCTTTTTGATATGCACTTATTTATATGAGGATCAATGTTAGTTGATATATAAGCAAATTCTAATGATATAATTTGACTGAATCAGGAGCAAAAGTATAAGTAGAACTAAGATAATAAATAGAATAGAATGATGATCCACTCTCTGTACTATCTTATTAGCAGTGACAAGTCAAGGGCTATATCTTTTTGTGTTGCTCCCAAAACCGAACAATTATTCCGATATTACTGATAAGCCTTTGCAAGTTGCAGAAAATCTATCAAGCATTAAAAAAATGTAGTCATCTTGGAAAATACCACAATTATCAAATACCATAATTGCCATCCCTTACAAGAAATGTACTAAAGGACTTTTGTCTTTTTGTACACATGAAAAAGACAGTAAAATCTTGCAGCCATGCTGAAAATTAAAGACTTGTGATGAGAATTTTTCAGTTCTGCTTCTAGGCTCCAGTCCAAAACATCTCATTTGATATTTGCCAAGAACAATACTTTACGATTTGCTTTCATGCCAAAGAGTAAGCTTATGAATGAATGCAATGTACTGTATCAGTAGGCATAAATATGCATTGCTTTCTTACTAAGGTCAGATTATAAACTTATTACCAAGCAATCTAAATATAAAATTTGGTGCATTCTAGGACTTTTAAGAATTCTGTATTTTATGAAATTGGGACTAAAAATGGGCATTTCTAAAAAAAATTGAATCTAAAGTTCTTCTTGTATTGAGTATACAATATATTTGGTATTTCTATATTTAAGTCTTTTTACAATAGGGAATTCTCAGTGTTGGTCAACTGATTTGTTTCTTATATTCATTACACCTTTTTGCCTTTGATAATACGAAAACTAAGAGACATCAATAAATCTCTGCTATTTTCACAGCACTAACTGCTTTTTAGTTGTGTTTGACTAAAAGATATCAAAGGGGGGATATAGACCAGCAACAATGGCTCACTTACACTGTTACTTGTAATACAAAGATTAAAAGAAATATCAGATGTTTGTTTAATCTTATGATTTCCCCACACTCATAGTCCTATGCTATAGGATGGGGGGAAAGAGAGAAGTAAACCATTGTTCACACTTTAAAACAACAACAAAATAATGACTGTATGCATGAAGAAATATGAAGAAAAGGAACTTTGTCAATATGGAAACCCTCTCTCTTTGAAGTGTTATATTGCTACTAATTAAGGATTTATCTTGATCTACTGAGAACTAAGTTCTTTGGAATTCATGGGTTTTATTCCTAAGTATATATAATTTGAACTTAAAGCTAATACATTCGAAAAATCATCCAGTAAAAAATTAAAAAGCTCACAACATGATATAGCCAATGGAGATTCCTATTCTTCTTCATTTATGCCATACCAACATCAAAAAAGTATTCATAACAAATGTTCAATACATTCCATAAATTGAATACATTATCAACATATGTGCTACCTGAGGAACAAATAACAGACTGTATTTCAGGATATAAATTATGGAATATGCTAGAAAGTGGCAATGTCAGTAATAATGGTTGAGCAATAGGGAGACTTTAAGGAATACTTCTGTATGGTAGTCAATAAATAGAATTAATATTCTACTGTAAAGATAGTTATCAGATGCTAACACCAGCATGTATTTATTAGACCAACATTACTAGGAATACTATGCATATGGGAACTTTATAAAGTGTAGTGTAGGTATAGTGCTTTGAATAATAGTTAAATATCTTGAACTGATATTAATAAAGTCAGCTAGATCTAAAGATAGTAAACAGATGTTCAAGTGGGTGAAGTTATATTAGTTTGATACTTTTGAAGGGGCAAATAAAATATAGAGACTGAAAATGGATTAAGCAGGAATAAACAGTATGCAGGAAAGATTGCAAAATAAAGTTACCGGGTAACCATCTCGTCCTGACTGCCCCTGTGATATTAAATAAGGAAAACAATAAGATCAGTCAGTGGCACTTAACAGCAGCAAGAGTTCACAATTAATATCAAAATTTAGGAGTTGATCTGGAAGACAAATGAATCTAATAGGTTCCACCCACTAGAAAATCTATATTAGAATAACAGAATAACAGAAAATAGGAATTTATGACAGGAGTATCTCCCTTTTAAGTTTCTTGTAACAATCCTATGACATAGTTGAAATAGAGAAACAGATATCTACACAAGACCACCATTTAAGCATTATGCTTCAGTAAACTTCACTCATCCTCTATACATGCTTTTAAAAGTAAATATTTTTCCTACTAAAAGGAAAACAGATATACTTAAAAATTTTAAACAGAAATCTAAACTTCAAACATTTTTAATTAATGGAACTTTTATTTTCCCCATAACTCTACTCCATTTCATGAAGCTCACTCTGATTGAATATGATCAATTTTAATATGGAAACATGCAGGATTATATTTCAGTAAAAATGGCTTTGCTCCATAGTCAATTCATTTACTTTACTGAATTTTGTTCTAGTTTGTTGTCTGGTTGGCAGAAGCATCTGTGAGTCAGCAGGAACTAAATACCCTTCCTTCCCTTTTTCTTTCCATCTATTATAGGTGGCCAATTTGAAACAACAAGTGGGTTTACAACAAATAAACACCAAGATTTAAAAACATCTTGGATAAAAATATTAGAGTGAACAACCATGTAATTTGAACCTTGACTATTCAGTTAAATTGATTTATGAACCACTGTTGTTGGTCTCTTTAAGGCAAGAACTAGACTTTTGTGTCACTGCAACACATGCATCTGTGATTTGGAAAGGATTGCATAGCTGTTGTTAAGTCTGCAACCATCTGTGACCTATGCTTACCCATGAACCCCTTCGCAGCATAGGTATGCATCAATCCCTACCTATAGCTGCCGATAAGTCTAAATCAAACAGAACGAGGAAGGAGCAACAACACTGTCTCAATAAATCAATTTAAGTGAATAGTCAAGGTGTTTTACTTATCTGGGTATTCTCAATTGAGAGGTGAACACCCTTCTCAGAGGGAATAACCCTTCTTTGTCTGCCTAGTGAGAGAACCACTAGAGAGTTTAAAGGAACTTTCTCAGGCCATACATATAAGTCTTGGAAAGAAAATGTGTTTTATAAAGGAAAATAAGTTGATTTTATAGACCTTTTCTGGAGGAAAAAGCTCCTTTGCAATTCTAATATTGTATAGCTATTTCATGGGGCAAAAATAGAAAAATAAATCTTACCTAAATAGTCAAATATAGAAAGTAAAAACTAAAATTACTGAAGGAATATAATTGCCTCACAGCTGAGAATATGATTGCAATCTATTACCGCCAAACATAAGAATTTTAATACCAAGCTCCATGTGGGGAAAAAATAGTATTTTAATCCAAAGCTGCTATTTCTACTTTTTAAATGAATTCAGTAAGGTTATTTTAAAATTTATTTGTTTATTGATATTTTAGTTTTATTATACTAACCAGTTAATAGGGCAAATTACAAAACAATTTAAAATTATACCATTTGGAATTAGTTGACTACTGTATTATGAAATACTCCTTAAATAACATATTCATAAATTCCATTGTCAATTTAAATGAAAAAGTGGTATCAACAAAGATATTAGCCTTTATCATTTTTCCTTCTTTTGATCCATAAATTTCATGAAAGTAGTTCTTTCTATTCGTATTCTTTGGTATGATTAATATTCAAGATAAAGCAGCAAACTGCTTTCCAAATTGAGTCCTTTGGCAATTCAATACAGGAAATAAGAAAAATCCAATCAAACCTTAACACATACAAAATCTCTATTGGTTCAAAAGGGCTTGAGAAGAACATTAAAATGTCACATTTTGTACAGCGTCTACATCATTTCACAAATTTTTCCACATTCTACACCATTTAAAATTGTATCTCATTTAAATGTTAAAAGTGAATTTTAAAGCATCATATTTTGTAATTAAATTTCCAATAGATATTTGAATCTATACAATTTAATAGAAAAACATTTTTCAAAGATCCAGGGTAGCACAGTTTGCTTTCTTTACTAATGTTAAATCTTCCTTTCATTATTACTCCTAGAGGAAACCTGAGACACCGCTTGAGAGCCACTTGTTTCATATTTTTTTGTAAGTTCCATGAAAAGCCTACTTACAGGTAAGATGACTGGCATATGCCAAAAGCCTCTGCATTAACTTGATGGCAGTACAGGTAGTCCTCAATTATAACAGTTTGCTTAGTGATCGTTTGAAGTTACAACAGCAGTGAAAAAAGTGACTTATGACTATTTTTCACACTTACAACCAGTCATATTTATAAAGATTGCAGTGTCCCAGGGTCCTGTGATGATCTTTTGTGACCTTCTGACAAGCAAAGTCAATGGGGAAGCCAGATTCACTTAACAACCATGTACTAACTTAACAACTGCAGAGGTTCACTTAACAACTTGGTAATTAAAGTCATAAAATGGGTCAAAACTCACTTAACAACCACCTCACTTAGCAGTGGAAATTTTGCACTGAATCGTGGTCGTAAGTCGAGGACTATCGGTGTCTATTGTTACCTGCCTAGATTGGCTAACACATCTGGATGCTAAAGTGTCTTGTCTTATTATACCAATAGGACTGAAGCAAGTTCTCCAGATTCTCATTCCCTTTGTATTGCAACCTGAGCATCTTTCTGCAACCTGAAAAGACTACGGATATGATGTTTGATAAGTGAGGAAGATAAGATAGGTGGCAAGTTGTTTAAATGGTTCAAGAACTGGCTTTAGGAAGGCACATTCTACATCCTTCTACCCTTCATCACACAACTGGCAGAAAAACAATACTCCACTGTACTTAACAAGTACAGCAAAAAGAGCAGTTCAGTTACACTTTAGTTGCCACCAACCTATCAGAACTATAACCCACTAGGAAGGTTTGACCTAAATTTTTGAAAATCATTTTACTATTTTTTTTTTACGGATCTTGTTTTGCCCTTAAATCTCCAGGCCAGTTCTTAATTGATCTAGAAGAAGACCATGAATAGAAAGCTTCATTCATATTGTTGTACCCAGAATTTGTATCTGTAATGTCATTTCACTATGCCAAGACAATGATTTAGCAATATATTAAAACTACAGTTAAAAAAGCACTGAATCTAATGTCTAACAGTCACCAGGAAAAGTTGCATTGTCAACTGATAACATCTGAAGTTTGAATGTGGCACCTAAAAGGGTCCTAGGGCAGAAGTGGTGGAATAGCTCTAGTAATCTGATGTTTTTTTCCAAGTTAATTGGATATGAGATCCTACTAGTGAAATTGGGCTTTGGGGATTAGATACTCAAAATATGAGTTTCTGGATTAAGTCAGTTTAAGTCAAATCGATCGGTTAATCAAATATATTTCCTTGTACTTTTGGATAAAGTTACAAGGTAAAATGAAATACTAAACTTGCTACTGAAGTAAAACAAGGTACATTGGGCTTCTTTCCATGAGAGACAGATGAATACTTAAGCTGCTCCTATATAGGCCTGTCTCTGACAATGAAGCATTGTTTTCAGGCTATCAATGAGATACAGATTGCCATCTTCCGTGACACTGGGAATCTTCCCATTTTCTTTTTCAGAGTCCAAAGACATTGCTATGTGAATCAAGACACAGTAATCTAGTATATTATTATGGTGATTCAATTTCCATTCATATTTCTTTCTTTTGTTCATGCAAAAAGGTAGCAACTTTAAAAAGAAATAACAGATGCATGAGGGAAAGTGGAGTGAGGATTAGATAATTATCTGCTGGAACTGTATTTACAAGATGCATTCAAAGTGACAACAGTTGTTCCTTCCTCTGGACAGTCATAGGATGTATGTAATCTGCATTTCTAGTAATTCTTTCTCAAAGCTTCGGAGACTGAAATGCAGCAAGGCAATTTAACATTTATGAAAATAACAGCAGAAAAAGGATATTTTTTTTTAAAAAAAGTTGAGATGAACAACAAAAAAGCTCATTCTTAAAAGAAAAAAAAAGGCTTTTATTAAGTTCAAAATGGCACAAAACCCTTTAGGCAAAGAAATAAATAACTACTTTTTCCTCTTTTGCTATTTCCCTACATCAGAGGGAGAGAGAGAAAGAGAAAGAGAGAAAAAGAGAAAGAGGAAAAAAAAACAGCATCTGGCACCAATTTCTGGACCAGACACACCTCTAGTGAAAGCCCTGTTCTTGTGAAATGAGACAGAAAGGAAAATAAATGCCTTAACTTTGTTGACTCGTGACCAAGAGTAATGTCAATGTTACTTACTGGAGGACCTGAAAAACAAAACATAATACATTGGTTATTAATTACATGGGACAAACAAGCTAAAATTATTATAATACAAAGCATTAATTTTGAAGAACAGTTTTAGTATAACAACTATTAAATCGTAATGTGATGTCATGCTATTATATTATGGAATTTTAAGAAATCTGGAATTAGAAAAGAGGCATTGCCTTCTTAAAAGAAAAAATAAACCAAACCAAATTGCACTGCAAGTTAATTTAGTTGGAATAATATCAAAGTCAAAATAATATTAATAATAATATTAAGATTTAAGGCTTTCATTAAAATAGGAGTATGGTAGTTATTGAAGTAGTTATACCACCCTTGATAGGTTTGAATATATATTTTTTTTAAAAAAACTTTTTATTAAAAAGAATAACCATACTATAAGATAATGGAAACTAAAATCAGAAAGAAAAGAAATACTAAGTGCAGAAAGAAAATAAAAAAGAAGAAAAAAGAGATAGAAAAAAGAATCTGCAAAGAATACGTAAACTATTTATATATCTTACGGCTATGTAAAGAAGCAACTCCCAATCTTCCTTGAAACAAGTACAGGGGAATGTAATATCTCCCCCCTCCATAAGATTATATACATCTTTCTCCCATAATCCCCATCCCCTTATCTATTTCACAAATCCAAAAATACATACACTGTATTTATTTATCATATTTTAAAACTGCCTATCTCTATCATAGAGTAACCTCACTTATTGCTGAACGGTAATATACCTAAAACATTAACTGTTAGGGAACAATTGTGGAAGAGGGCTATCATTATTCTGATCATGATTGTGAGTTTTGTGGATGTGCTTAGTTGGCTCTTGTATACCATAGAATACTGGACCAGATGTGCCCTTTTCTTGGTTGAACAGAAAATCAATCTTTCTGTCTTTCTGTCTTTCTGTCTTTCTGTCTTTCTGTCTGTCTGTCTGTCTGTCTGTCTGCCTGTCTGCCTATCTGCCTATCTGCCTATCTGCCTATCTGCCTATCTGCCTATCTATCTATCTATCTATCTATCTATCTATCTATCTATCTATCTATCTATCTATCTATCTATCTATCTATCTATCTTATTTATATAGCCATCCATATACAGTATATGACTCTTGTTTAACTTGTTTTACAAACAGTTAAAACAATGTTAAACAGCCAAACAATACTACAATTTAAAACAAAAGACAATTCACACCAAGACAGAGTAATCACATCTAGAAACAGCATTCAACATAGCCATTGGATTGGCTTTGCGCCAATCTAATCTCTGGGAGATGATGTTCTTATGTCCTTACTTCAGGCGTGACCTGGACTGGATAAGGCTGTTTACAGAGCAGAATTCTGAACCATATTAAGTGGCCTTCCTACAGCCCTAATTTGAAATACATGGGATCTACTGGTATCCTTTGGAACTACCTTGAAAAAAAGGATACTTTTTCTAAGTAATTAAACTCCCATTCTGTATTCCATAGAAGTGATGTATAATTTAATGTAGGCTTTATGTTTAGCTCTATGTCCAGCTAAAGCTGAACTGTAATCCATTCCTTTTCAAATACTATAGTTATGAGAAAGGACAGTACAACTGATGGCCAGTAATGCTGCCAAGGAGAAGGGTCCTTAAATAGGATCCTTTATGTTTACAGATTAGAGGAACTCCATCATCCTCTCTTCCCTGTTTCTTTTATCTCAGTTCCTATTGTAGAATTTCTAGCAGGACCTTGGAACACGGGGAGAGAACAGAACCATCATAAAAGAGATATGTCAACCCAGGGGAATGGGAAAGTGTAAGAAAGAGACTCAGAATCTTTCCCCTTAATCACACTACAATGATCTGGAGAACTGCTTTAGCAAATTTTGTTGTTAGTTGCGAAGTCATGTCCGACCCATCGCGACCCCATGGACAACGTTCCTCCAGGCCTTCCTGTCCTCT
>JANHJO010011102.1:261252-273782 GCA_032468235.1 Pseudoxyrhopus heterurus
GAAAAGAGTTTTTTTTCATAAGTATTCCAAATTTTAGATAGTGAAAAGAAGGGATAGTTTTCACAAATTTAGAATGATAAAATATTTTGGTAATGAAAAGACATAACTGAGAGAGAAAAGAAAAGGGCAAAACTATATGTAATGTATGTCAGAAACTGAATTCAATTTTCTGTAGATATCCTCTGTATAACTTTGGATGTAGCTTTATACTCTGACCTGCACTTCAGGTGTTACAATATTTGTGTTTTTCATGTATGTGCTCTGAATTACCGTCAATCCGGCAACAAAAAAATGCTGTATATGCATTCTGTTATGAAGGATGTTTTCTTAATTTTCTTTCTTAAAATTACAATTAACCCAGGGATATAACTAAAGGATTTACTGGTTTTACTGCCACTACTGGAGTAGAAAGAGGTCATTCAGGCCACTTTTCTTTTCAGGGCAGGAATAAAAATTTAAACCATTTCCAGAAGATAGTTATCCAGATTCTTTTTGAACAGTTCCACCACTTTTTGGGCGATTAGTTGTACTATTGCTTTTACTTTTAGTAAGTTTTTTTTCCTTAACATTAAGTTGGATTCTGGCTTCCTGTAACTTAAATTGATTTCTGTGTCCTTCACTTGGAAAGAATTGAGAAAAGATATTAATGTCACAGCTTTGGAAACATGTTACTGTTGTGAGCCGCCCAGAGTTACTGTTGTGAGCTGCCCAGAGTCCTTCGGGAGTTGGGCGGCATACAAATATAATAAAATAAATAAATAAATAAATGTAATTTACATTTTTTTTTAATACTGCCAACATTAAATTGAGTTTTCAGGAATTAAGAATGAAAAACTTGGTGCATTAGGAGGCATTTCTTATTTTTAAAATGAAGATGAAAATAATTGCAGAAAATATTCTTTCTAGTAAATTACTAAAAGAAGTTATTCTGTAGTACTACCTAATGGGATTATGCTTCTTCCTTTCAAAATATATTTTTTATGTATTATTAATATGTGAAAATGGCCATAGGTGATGGTGGTGATTCTAGATTAACTAATGCAGACTTTAAGGTACATTAGGAAATTATTTATAAGAAATATGATTATTATATTTTTAGGCATGCATAATTCTATCTTTGTATACATTTAACATATACAAAAGTTTAGAATCCTAGTAAAATGATAGTGGGAATTAGGCAGCAAATACATTTGGAATGAGGCTCCTCATATTTACCATACTTTAGCAGGCTGGTCAAATGTGTGCTATAGGCATTGAATATTATGAAAAAGCATGTTAAATAATAATTACATTGCAGGATCCAATCTGGGTCGGTCACTTGGTCAGTAACTTCTCACTGGTTAGAGAGAAGTTCTCTGAGGATGGGCTCCAACACAAGTCCAAAAGCTTGGAAGACAAACCTCTGGTCCCAGTGACCATCCCAAATTGGATCCTATAACATTATCTTGCGACATGTGTATTTGCTTTCATTCGTAATAACTACATTGCTCTATGAAATCTTATTTTTTATAAAAAATGGACTAAAGCAAATATAGGCAGTTCTGAAAGCATGGATTTGGACAGGACTGGGACTGATTGAGTGAAAATTCAAACCTCACCTAGATTCAGAGAATCTAGATGTGTGGAAGGGTCATTCTATCTAGAGTTATGAAAAATACTCTATTGAATACATTTATTAGGAAGCTTCCAGCACCATTTGTTCAATAAATACACAATTGAAAAATATATAATACATTTTATTTAACTATGTCAAGAGAACTTTCTTTAAATACCAAGACATTGTTAGCCTATTTTGAGTTATCGAGAAAAGCAGGCATCAAGGAATTGTCTCTAACTCTCTATGCAGATTATAACACTGGATACTCAACTTTCAACCATTCTTCTTTACTTCAATTTGGTTTCCAGAAAATATCTTTTCCCCTGGAGAATTTAGTTTTGCAATCAGTATTATTAATTTGGAACTCACCATCTTGTCTTCTTGCAGCCAGCCAGCACCATCCTGTCATGTGCCCAAAGCATTTAATTTTCTTTTGCTTACGTAAATTGCCATGTGTTATTTCTTTGAGCTAGACAGCTCTGCAATTAATCATTATCAACAATGATTATTTGCAAATTAATATTTAAATACTGGAAAGTGCCAAAGGAACTTCAGGACTTTATAATGGAAGGTGCTTGATTCCTATCAGATCTCTCCTCACAAAATGAAAAGGATATCTATCTGGCATAAGTATGTAGGACTCCAGATGACCCCAGGCAGCTTATAATAATATTTTATTTTTTAAAAAAGATCAGTTAAAAATGTGATATGCTTCAGAAAAGGGACTCTTTAACAACATCATTATCTTATGGGGATTTAAATACCATTCTGCTCCAAGGCCTGGAAGAACAGTCAAGTTTTCAATGACCTTCCAAATATCATCTGAGTGGGAGCTGAATGGATGAACGTCCTTTGTTGTTCTAGAGGGCAGACAGTGCAAAAGAGTAGACACACTTCCTAGATCTTGATAGGTAACACAGTTTTATCCAAAGAACCTAAAGCACACACACTTTGCTCGATGTTGTTGCATCGGCAGAATCGATTGTTTTAAACAATGATTTAACAACACATTTAAACATAGGTCATATTTGGCTACGGCTCTAAACCCGCTTATTTGGGACTTCCACTGAAAGAGGAAGGAAGAAAAGAAGGAAGGAAGAAAGGAAGGAAGGATTACATTTTTAACTTATTAAGAATGAAAGGGAGAAACATAAATCTGTATTAATTCAATTTTAAAAGAAGAAAATTTCCACTAAGAAATAGTGACTTTTTGCAAAAGACTAAATATATGTCTACAGTTGGTCATGCTGCAGCTTCATGGTTATTTTGCATGAAGATTTAAGATGCTGAGTTGATCATGCAATATCACATAAGAAGATTTTATTTTATTTTTCTCCCTTTTCAAAGCCATTTGCCATGGGCTCTTTGAGAAAAGATGTCTAAATTTTTTTTCTAATTCTTGAACTGATTTATTTATATGCATCCAGCATATATATCCTCATTAACATAATTAATTAAAATCCTCAACCTTACAAACTATTAAAGGAAACCACAGTTTAATTATCATTACAAAATATACTTCTGAAATATGTAAGTCAGGAGAAGGAGAAAGAAGAAAAGTGGAAGAAGAAGAAAGAATGTGTGCAGCCATGAAGTTTTGAATCCTATTATGAACCCATCCTGTTCTATGTCCTGCAGATATAAAAGAGACCAAGAATGAAAGAATGAGAATTCTTTCCACAGAATTTGTAGCCTTGGAATACAGTTCTGCCAGCATTAAAAAAATGATTCAACTTTGCATTTGCTAGAATAAAGTAACTAAATAAAGATCTACAAGGAAATATGAAAAAGACAATGGTAGTAGTGAGAAAAACAGATGTGTACTGATTTGCTATCATACAATTATTTGACTAGACATCCTTTAACTTTACTTAAAGTAAGTTACAAGAAAATAAACAATTCACCATTTCTATTCCTCTGTTTTTACATGAAGATGAAAGAAAAATAGTCTGACCTTCTTGAGAAAAATCTGGGATGGAACTGGCATGTTCCATATTGAAGAAGGCTAAGAGAAATTGAATCTCAAACATCTGTTTTCAGGCCAGACAGAACAAAATCCTATGAAGTTGATCCTCCCCACTTAAGCCTGTTTAACTAATTACTTTTTGTCAAAGTCCATATTATGCACCTTCAAAACTGTACTACATGCAGAGGCTACTTAGTTTTTGTTCGTTTTAAAAAATACAGCTATATTTGGTCTTTGTAAGAAAACATGTGTTCTGCATGAAGCTGGAACATGTGGCTATGGCTTGGAATTAGACGATTTGAAGTGCCGCCTTCACCAGTATCAAGTGCCAATATTTTAGGATTAGTTTCAGAGGATTATAATTACGTTTCTAGAGACAAAGACCTTCTCAATGATAGCACATGGTACAAACCTCAGTGCAAATGAAGGTCGTGTACCACTAGAGATATTTAATCAGGTTCAAAAGATCCACCTGTTTTAAATAGTTTTCTCATAAAGAATTGATTGTTTTGCTATTTAATTTTGGGCTACCTACCGGTAATGCAGTGTTATTCTCAGCATAAAGTTGGCTTTATTCTTGATTCTGTTATTTGTCATTATGATGTTGGATATCATTAGATGCTGATGTGATGGATTTGACTACAAAGGCATTCTTAACATTATATCTGTCTATCTATCCACCTATCATCTGCCTGCCTGCCCACCTGCCTATTATCTATCTATCTATCTATCTATCTATCTATCTATCTATCTATCTATCTATCTATCTATCTATCTATCTATCTATCTCTGCCACACTCCAAAACAACTCTGTAATATAAATCATGTTTATATAAGATGGTAATTTTCTGATTCACATATCTTTCTATGTTTGGATAATGATGAACAACTACTTCAATGGGCAGATACCAGCACATACAACATACCATGAACTGATATTAAATTACAAAGCAAGTTAAATAGTGTGGAGGAATGGTACAAGGCAATTTAAATTAAGCAGCAACCAGTTCCTAAGAATGGAGCAAGCCAGGCAGATGGACGTAGGGCTAGTAGAACCAAAGCATTCAAAAACAGTGAATACTTGACATAGTTGCAGCAGCAGCAGCAGCAGCAGTAATAACATTTTAATACTGATAGCCAATGCTGTTTTACTTAGATACAGTTTGGGAGTAGCAGCCTTGTAAATTCTACCTGAAGTAAATACTCCTCCCTACTTTCTCTTTTTTGGGTTGCTAAAGTAATCAGTTTTTGTAATGGTGTCAGCAAATAAAGGGATGCTTATTACTAAAAAAAAAAAATGGATCTCCATATGTGAAGTATATGAAAGGCACATCTGCGTCTGCTTGTCTTTATGGCTGGTGGAACAGTGGTACCCTGCCTGATGCTTAGTTCCCAGTCCTGCTGGGTTGATGGTACTATTTTGCCCTTGCCCTTCCAAGTGGATTGCTTGCCAGGTCCTATGTAAGGCCAAAGTGAAGACACTCCAATAGTTAAAAACTATTTCCAATGTGCCCAGTTAATAAGTCTTACATTCTGAAGCAATCTGGGAAGAGTGGTGTTACTAGAACTTTAGTTTATGATCATGAGAATGGTGTGAATCAATGTCCCACATAGACATTTTCCTTTTCATGGCCCAGGAGATGGGTTCAGGCAATAAAAGTACAGGTTTAGCTTAACATTTTTTTTTATTTGATAGTGTTGCTTCCAACACAAACTTATTTGAGAGATGTGTATTATTTATGGACCCTACGTGTAAAATTAGAATATTATGCTAATATTCTGGCTTGTATTTACCTATCTGAAATTTTGCGGTTTTAATTGTGAATAGAACTAAATACTTTAAGATTTGTTAGATAATGTTGAACAGATCATTTTGTATTTGTATTTTGTTTTTAGAAATCTTCTAGAGTAACAACATTGCTGGAAATAATCAACATGTTGGAACACTTCTGGTTTATCTTCCCAAGTTTCTGCATGCTAGAAGTATAATGACATATACACAATCAAACATCTATTATGAAGTGCGCCCAGCTAGTCAATGAAGTGAAAACTATATATATCAGCAATTGAAAGATAATCACATTACATTCAGCAACATAGTGTAAGATTAAAAAAAGAACTAACAATCTTAAATTGATCATAAATCCAAAAGCAGAGATTGGATAGAAACTTTTTTCTTTTCTAGCAGAGTCTGCAGATGACTGGCTTTTAACTTGCTGCCAAACATTGGAACAAATTAACTAGCAACAACTACAGACATAGAGAGCTGTCAATTGGCTCTCTATAGACTAAAGTACTAAAACCTCACATTAGCTTCGCATATCACATAAATTATTTTTTTCTTCTTTGATGGGTAAATCACATACCCACCCACTTACCTAATAGCCTTTTATTTTCTGGATCTTCTACTTCTGCTATAGCTTGTCATCATTTATACCCTTAGGTCTCTAATGGATGTTTATGCTCAAGGAAAATACTTAGAAATGTTAAATATCTAAGGCTTTTTTTAAATTGGCAATGACAAGACTTGACAAGGCTCAGATAGCAAGATATTCCATGCATGTGGTGCCACTATAGAAAAGTCTTTTTGTCAGCACTGTTAAACCTTGGTTTAGTCAAACCAGAAAACTTCTTTGATATATTGGAATAGAGTTGGTATTGAAACAGAAATGAGTATGATAATCTTAATCTATTTATCTATATCTATAAAACAGAGCGTGGGTGTGTATGTTTGTGGGTATGTCCCGAATAGGCTCCTCCACCCTGCACCAATCACGCCCAAACTTTCCATACACGTTCTTTACACTCTGGAGAGGTTCCTTGTAGGGGTCACGAACCACACTGGGGCTTCTTTCCCAAAATTGGTGCCAAAGGGGACACCCCCACACCTCTGCAGCCATAAACCACTACTGAGCATGTGTGGAGGCCTCTGGAGCTGCACAGGCAGCAACGGCCAATACAGACAACACATGCAAATCGGAGGCTCTCCAGCCAATAGAGGCAAGGCATGCAAATCGGGCAAAGAACGCTGGGAACTGTAGGCTGCAGCATTCCCTGCTTGCAGCATGTCACAGCAAGGCATAAATACCCGGGCAAAGCCGGGTTATCTGCTAGTTATCTATATGCAAGGATACACCTTACCCCTAAGGTCCTGTCCTCACGTCACCAGGACTGCAGTAACAGAATTCAGTAACTATTTTTACATATTGTGTCCTCATGATACTGGTTTCATCTCATCCTCAGTTCAGAGCTGAAGCAGATGGGCTCACATTTATTTTATTTAAATATGTAAGTCATGGTACCTCATGAAAGCGCCGCTCTCAAGATTTATTCTATTTATTTTTATCCCAGCTTTATTATTTTATAAGTAACTCAAGGTGGCGAACAGGTGTAAAACTCCTTGCTTTGCCTATTTGCTGCGCAACAACAATCCTGTGAGGTGTGTTGGGATGAGGGAGGGACTGGCTGAAAGTCACCCAACTGGCTTTCATGTCTAAGGCGGGGATAGAACTTGCCGTCCCCTGGTGATTAGCTCAAAGTCATCCAGCCGGCTTTCATGCCTAAAGAAGTACTAGAATTCACAGTCTCCTAGTTTATAGGCCAGCACCATAATCACTACACCAAACTGGCTTCCATTTAAGATTGCATAGGAGCACATGGACTTTCAGGTTCTTTAGATATTCTTAGTGTGGCGAAACTTTGTAGAAGGAAATATGAGGTAGTCCAAGGAGGTTAAAAAAAAGCAAATTAATAACTTTAATTTAAAAAATAGAATAAATTGTGGGTTCCCAAAACCTTGTGCCTATTTATAAAATGTGCTAGTCAGAAAAAGTACTGCCACACACCTTCTCATTTTTTAGTGAAGTGCCTGGCAAAAAAAAAATCAAGAAATTAAGGGGATAAATTAAAAAAAAAAAATAAGGCAAATGTTAAGGCTGTGAAATCTACATGGGGCTGAACTCACCCGCCAAGCTAAATCTTAAATCCAAGTTAGCAAAACCCAATTGTGTGTTCACTTAAGAAATGATGCCCACATTAGGGTTTAACAACAGGCTCAAACAATGGCCCGATTCACACAATAAAACTTGGCTGCAAATCCCCCCATCCCGTTTTAAGTTCAGTATTGTGCAAACCTAGCCTCCTCTGACACTGAGGACCATGGGCCTTAAGCTAATTAAACTATGCTAATGAAACAACTCTATTGATTTCTACCTAAGTTACAAGAATTCCCCCAGACTGCTTGCCTTCCCCTAGGGATGACCAGATAGATTTTGTGATTCTTTGAGGGAGGTCAGGTTTATGCCTTGGGGCTGCGCAAGGACCGTCTGAACTTTGTAAGCCGGTCCCAAGTAGCCCCAAGGTAGGTTCCATCATGACTTCAAACGGTCGTCAAAGGACTACCTGTACTCAAAGATTGCACAGATTGTGACCACCACATTGAACAAACGCAACCAGAGAAGCAATGGTTTTCTTGATCTTGTAAAGCTTCCAATGGAGACAACAATACACATGGATGTCAGGAAACTGCCAGGTAGGCTAGAAGGAGGAGTCAAGTGAGGGCTTAGCTTAGAATCCTTGCATAGCCGCAAGTAGCACAAACTTGACCTCCTTTAAGAAACACGAAGTCTATCTGGTCATTCCCGGGGGAAAGCAAACAAGTCTGGGGGAATTAGTGTAACATACTGTGTTTCCCCAAAAATAAAACCTTGTCTTATATTTTCTTTTGCCACCAAAAAAGGCACCAGGTCTTATTTTGGGGGATGTTATCCACTGACTAACCTCACTTGCGCGCGTCATCCCCGGCCTCCTTTTCGCTGTCGGAGGCCTTTAGGAACTTCTTCTGCAGCCAACAAGACTTTTCTGAAGATCTCTGCAGCCGATAACAGAGCTCCAGATCAATCTGGGGCTCTGTTATCAGCTGCAGAGGCCTTTAGGAAAGCCTTGCAGGCTGCAGAAGAAATGGGCCCGGCAAGGCTGGTGTCGGGGTGTGCGAGGCCTGGCTACAATTGTCCAAAGTAGTAGGGAAGCTTCTCCCCCACATCCCCACCTTAGCTTAATTTTTACCCGTGCACTCTGGAATGGGCAGGATCTTAATTAGGGCTTATTTTGGGGGTAGGGCTTATATTGGGCACACATATAAAAAATCAAGCTGGGACTTACTTTCAGGGTAGGTCGTATTTTCGGGGAAACAGGGTAGGTAGAAACCAATAGAATTGTTTATTTCAGTTATTTGTAAGTGGCTCTGGTTGCTTGTGCCTGACACTGGGGGTAGTGTTATATTTTCCTCGGTGGCAGGTTCAGTCCCAAATTGTGCAAGGCCTCTTACACACACACACACACACACACACACACACACACACACACACAGATTTGTTTGCTTAGCTAGATGGTGAGGATAGCAGGTTCTTTTCCCTTTGACCCAGAACATGCTAGCCCCCTCACACAATAGGGATTTCGGTTTGGAACAACAAAAGCTCCACTCTCTGCCAACAAGCTGTGGGTTTATTTGATGCAGCAGCAGCAGCAGCAGCAGCGGAAGGGAAAATGCTCTTTCGTCCAGAGCTTTTACCTGTTGCATTCCTCTACCAAGGCTTCCCTCTCTTCCTTGCTGGGGTTCTTTTGCCGGTCGTAGGCCTGGTACAAGATCTGCTGGGAAGCAGGTCCCCACTTAAAGCGGTTGCGTCTCATCTTCTTGCTGGGTGTTTCGGCACAAGAGTCGTCTATCTGGCCCACACCCTGGCTTTGCTGGTTAAATTCTGGAAAGAGAAACAGCAGCTGATCTTGACTGCCTTTTTCTGTCATATTTCCAGAACCCTGGACTGTCTGGTTGAATTCTGAAAGAGAAAGGAGTAGATTTTTTTTGATGGGGCCTGCCGGTAGGGTTGTGTAACACACACCTGTAGGAAGAGATGCAGTTGACTTTAAGGAACGTCTGAGGGCACGAGAACCAGGTTTCTTTGCCTGCATGGCCGGTTCAACCATCCGCGCTAGGCCAGGGGTCCCCAATGCCTGGGCCGCCCGTGGCTCACTGCCGGACCGTGGCCTATTTAGCTTAGGCCGATGTGCATGCGTTTGGCTCCACTTGCACGAGCAGCAGGCTGGCACATATGCGCACACATGTGCAGCTCAACTTGTGCACGTCAAGCTGCATGCGCATGGGCCTGCCTGGCGGCCTACCGCTCCTGCGGCCTAGTTCCCCTCCCCCCCTCAACCAGGCCACCAAGGCGCAAAGGTTGGGGATCGCGGCTCTGGGTTGCCTTTTCCACACCCCATTTTTAATTGGGGTGCAAAAAATCAGGACCGACATGAGATGGGAGCCAAGAGAGGTTTCTAACTCTCTTTGGTTTTTCATCTGGCAGTTGTTTAGATTTTTTGCAGAGATGACAGACATTTGGCAGTTGCCTCAATAGGGGGGGTGATTTTCTCTCAGTGCCAAAGAAATGCCAACCAGGAAGCAAGCGGAAGTATTCACCGAAGGCTCAAAAAAGTCAATACAGGGAGTCCTCAATTTACGACCATTCATTTAGTGGCTATTGAAATGTTTATTTATTTATTTCCCGCCTGTATTGTTTTTACAAATTACTCAAGGCAGCAAACATATCCAATACGTTGTCCTCCTCCTATTTTTCCCACCACAACAACAACTCTGTCAGGTGGGTTGGGCTTAGACTGGCCCAAAGTCAAGCCTAAGATGGGACGAGAACTCACTGTCTCCTGTGATTGGCCCAAAATCACCAGCTTGCTTCATGCCTAAGGCGGGACTAGAACTCTCAGTATGCTGGCAATTGGTCCAAAGTCATCCAGATGGCTTTCATGGCTATGGCGGGACTTGAACTCACAGTCTCCTGATTTCTACCCTGGTGCCTTCGCCACCAGACCAAATTGGCTCTTACTAAACCAAACAGGCTCTAGTTACAATAGCACTGGAAAAAGTGAATTATGACCAATCCTCATACAGTACTTACGACCAGACCATCGTAGCATCCCTAGAGTCACATGATCAAAATGGCTGTGCTTGGCAATTGGCATGTATTTATGACAGTTGTACCATGCTGGGGTCATGTGATCACCATTTGTGACCTTCCCAACTGGCTCCCAACAAGCTATGTCCAATGGGGGAACCTGAATTCATGTGGTCGTTAAGTGAATCTTCCCCCCATCGATTTTGTTTGTTAGAATTTGGCTGGGAAGGTTGCAAATGGCAATCACATGACCCCAGAACAGTGCAACTGTCATAAGTACATGCCAGTTTCCAATCATCCCAATTTTGATCACGTGACTATGGGGGATGCTGCGACAGTTGCAAGCGTGTGAGAAGAACCAGTTGTAAGTTGCTTTTTTTCCCCAGTGCTGTTATAACTTTGAACAGTCACCAAATGAATGGTTGTAAGTCAAGGACTCCCTGCAGTGCTTTACGGTTAAAAACTCTTAGAATGGCATATTAGAAAACAAAACAATGATCAAAGAGTCTGCAATATTCTTCAATATTAGAGAGAAAGGAAAATCCATAATAAAGCAAACCAATTAAAAACCACATAACCCAGATTCATAAAGTTCAGCTGAATGAATAATAAAGAGGCTTTGGAGAATGTCAGATCTGGTAAAAGAGCAAGGTCCTTTATAGCAGGGGTCTCCAACCTTGGCAACTTTAAGACTTGTGGACTTCAACTCCCAGAATTCCTCAGCCAGCTTTGCTGAATTCTGGGAATTGAAGTCCACAAGTCTTAAAGTTGCCGAGATTGGAGACCCCTGCTTTATAGGGAATAAGAAACCCACATATGATTGTCTCTAATCATAACTTAGAGCCATTTTGGTCTAGTGGTTAAGGCACCGGGCTAGAAACCAGGAGACTGTGAGTTCTAGTCCCGCCTTAGGGAGGAAGCCAGTTGGGTAACCTTGGGCCAATCACTCTCTCTCAGCCCTAGGAAGGAGGCAAAGGTAAACCAATTCTGAATTTTTCTTGCCAAGTAAATTGCAGGGATTTGACCAGGCAGTTGCCAGGAGTCAAAGGCATAGGCATGCACAAACACACACACACACACACACACACACACACACACACTGTAACTTAAAATGGGGGAGAAAAATATCAACTGGATCTAAGAAAATGACTGCAGGTAGTCCTTGACTTACAGTCGTTTGCTTAGTGCAGGAGTGGGGACCCTTGGCCCGTTTATGATGTGTGGACTTCATTTCCCAGAATTCCATGCTAGCTTGGGAATTCTGGGAGTTAAAGTCCACACCTCATAAAAGAGCCAAGGTTCCACCCCTGGCTTAGTTTGAAGTTACAGTAGTATCTGCCCAGAGCTACTTCTGATCCAGATTGGACATTCTGATGTGCGCACACACACACACACACACACACACACACACACACACAGTTATGTGATTACATTTGGGGCACTCATCAACCGGACTGCATTTATCGTTGTTTGCAGAATCTCAGTCCTGTGACCGTGATTTAGGGTCCAGAAATCAGCATTTATAGGTAGTTCTCATCATACAACAATTCATTTACCAGTAGTGAGTGTTCAAAGTTACAACGGCCACTGAAAAAAGTGACCTATAAGAGTTTTTCACAGTTACGACTTTTGCATTAGCCCCATAAGTCACGTGATAAAAATTCAGACGCTTGGCAACCGGTTCCTATTTATGACGGTTGCAGTGTCCCGGGGGTCATGTGATCCCCTTTTGCGACCTCCTGACAAGCAAAGCCAATGGGGAAGCCAGATTCCCTTAATAACCGGGTTACTAAATTAACAACTGCAGTGATTCACTTAACAAATGTGCCAAGAAAGGTCATAGAACAGGGCAAAACTCACTTAACAAATGGCTCACTTAACAACAGAGCTTTCGGGCTCCATTGTGGTTGTAAGTTGAGGACTACCTGTATTGTATCTTGTTGTGAGCCGCCCAGAGTCCTCTGGGAGTTGGGCGGCATACAAGTATGATTAATAAATAAATAAA
>JANHJO010011105.1:4005-14634 GCA_032468235.1 Pseudoxyrhopus heterurus
TGGCATGAAGTATTTTAATTGTTTTTAATTTTTTACATTATATGTTGTGTTGTGTGTTTTTACTGTTGTGAGCCACCCGGAGTCCTTTGGAAGTGGGCGGCATACAAATTTAACTAAATAAATAAATAATAAATAAATTTGGATGCTTCACAACTAGTTCCTATTTATAACGGTTGCCGTGTCCCAGGATCATGATTTCATCTTTTGTGACCTTCTGACAAGTCAAGTCAATAAGGAAGCCAGATTCCTAACCCTAACAAATGTGCTCCTAATTTAACAACTGCAATGATTCACTTTACAAATGTGGCAAGACAAGTTGTAAAATGGGGCAAGACTCACTTAACAAATTTCTCACCTAGCAACTTAAATTCTGGGCTCAATTGATAAGTTGAGGACTACCTGTACTAAAGCAATCTAAAAGTCATTCATTTGTAAGACAAATTTCACTGAGGAATAAGCCACTTGTATTAATATGAAAGTTCACAGTAAAGCACAAAATAAAGGTAAATTGAAAACATTTAATGACAAGAAATGTATAAGATATATCATCTACAATAGCAGAACATACCTTCCATCCATATGGCCAGTGGTAGCTGGAGAATACTTTACTTTATAACATAATGTTTCTTTTGGTTCAAGAACAAATTTGTTTTCACCACTAAGTATAATAGCATCTATTAATTCTACATCTAATTTCAGAACATCAGCTGTGGGATTAGTTATTGGAATTCCAATGTCAATAGTATCCTAAGAGAGACAGAAGGAGAGATATCTTCAAACATTAGTAAAATGGCAGATAAATAATGTTTATTTGAAACAGTATTGAAATTCTCTACACAGTATGGATTTTCTAGGTTTTTTTACTGACTGTATTTCATTAATGATGAAAATACATTCATTGACTCCAAAAGAGCCGTGGTGGTGCAGAGGTTAGAGTGCTTAGTACTTAGTAATTAGTACATAGCTGCCAGCTGCCTGCAATTTGGCAGTTCAAATCCCACCAGGCTCAAGGTTGACTCAGCCTTCCATCCTTCTGAAGTGGGTAAAATGAGTAGCCAGATTCTTGGGGGCAATATGCTGACTCTGTAAAACCGCTTAGAGAGGGCTGCAAAGCATTGTAAAGTGGTATATAAGTCTAAGTGCTATTGCTATCAGCTTCCAACCAACTTTCTCTCTATATATACATGACAGTTTTCTGAATCTTCATCAGTTTGAGGATCAACCATTACAATCTGTGCCACTCATTTTAGCCACTTCATTTGAAACAGTTTTCCACAGATGATTAAGTCCCCAAGTAGATACAAATGGGGATTTTTTTTTGCCCTGAAAGCACATTTATAAATGGAGGAGGAGGGGGACACCTCATCACTGCCTTAGGATAAGGCCATTCCCAAGAAAATTTATGTATTTGCAAAAAAAAAGAAGAAAACAAAACAAAAGAAGAAGCAGCATTACAGGTAGTCCTCAATTTATAACAGTTCATTTAGTGACCATTCAAAGTTACAATGTCACTGAAAAAAGTGTCTATGGCTGTTTTTCACACTTACAACCACTGCAGCATCCTCATGGTCATGTGATCAAAATTCAGACACTTTGCAACTGACTCATATTTATGACATTTGCAGTGTCCCAGGTCACATGCTCACCTTTTCTGACTTTCTGGCAAGCAAAGTCAGCGGGGAAGCCAGACTTACTTAACAACCATGTTACCAATTTAACAACTACGGTGATTCATTTAATAACAGTGGCAAGAAATGTCATAAAGTGGGGTAAAATTCACCTAACAACTGTCTCACTTAACATCAGAAATTCTGGGCTCAATTGTGGCCATAGTTCGAGGAGTACCAGTATACTGGTTATCTGATAATATTGCAGTCTAATATGTCTCTCCCTTTGGAAATTCTTACCTGTTTATAATGAGCCATGTTTTCTTTTCTGCTTCCCCAGTCAAATGCTCTCATTTCCCTAGACTTTATAACCTGAAAACAAAGTTACTTTTAAAGGTGTGGATGCCTTCAAGTATACACACACACACACATTCATTCCTTCATTCTATTACTGCCTTTCTGCTCTGATGCATTTATTATATGTAGGAAGAGAAAACAAACAATCAGATGTAGCAGTTTTCCTGTAACACTTGTTTACCCGCCCATTCCTTGTAAAATAACAGCTGTGTATATTTTCCAACGTCTTCCCATACTGGCAGGCATCCAGGATTTAGTGCAAATAATGGCACTGAGTAATCTTAACTTCCACCTCCTGCTGAGGGAATTTCCTTAGAAGTAAGACCTCCAACGTTCAATTGGTCTTACTCCTAGAAGAGCACGTGCAGAATTGCAACAGAAGTAAAAGCTAACATTTGAATCATGACACATAAATGCAAGCCAATAACCTAAACATCATTACGGCAAGTATTAATCAATTGATAAGACCTGGCTGTGCCGGCAGGCTTGGGAGTGATGTTAGGAGAAAGTGCTTTTTAATCTTGTCTGTTTTTATTCTGTTTTAAATATGTTGTACGCTGCCCTGAGTCCCTAGGGAGTTG
Source organism: Pseudoxyrhopus heterurus (assembly GCA_032468235.1). Classification (NCBI taxonomy): domain Eukaryota; kingdom Metazoa; phylum Chordata; class Lepidosauria; order Squamata; genus Pseudoxyrhopus; species Pseudoxyrhopus heterurus. The sequence continues at coordinate 6,551 of JANHJO010011105.1, forward strand.
GGCGGCATATAAATCGATTAAATAAATAAATAAATAATCAGCCTAGGGATTTCAACTCTACCTGTCTCCAATGAAGCATATTCTGAACAGATGTTCCAGCTGGGCAGTGTGTTGAATATACATCTACTCGGCTCTGAAAACAACAGTGAAATGGTTAACTAAATCTATAATCAAGTATATAAATTACTTCTTTTTAACATTTCATCTAAAGGGGGAAAATGCATCAGGACTATCATGTCCAAATGCAATTGACCCTGGCTAATCTCAAAAAAGCTAAGAAGGGATGATCTGTCTAGTTTTTGGATGAACTAGATTAATTTAGGCAACTGAAAAACAGTTCAACTTTACTTGAGGGAGTCTTTAGCATTTGAGAGACCCCCATCTTGCCATTCTTAAGCTGCCTATGATTCTCAGCCTTTCATTTCCAAATACCTGAGCTATAAGCTTAGAGAAGAGTATTTCCCTGTGTAATAACATACACAATATTATTTAAAAAAACATTCACAGATTAATTCATTTCATTTCAAAGCAGAGTTTACGCATTTAGGCTCTTTAATTCATGCTCTTACCATGTTTAGGTTTTTCTCATTAAATCCACACAGGAGAAAGAAAAAGTTGCCACAAAGATCATCAAGTAAAACACGGTCGCACACGTGGGTAGCAAGCCATTTCAGAAGCGCATTCTGGGGTAAAAACTGCTTGGTTCCAAACATTTCCTGCCAAAATAAGAATAGTATAACATAGGTCACTTTGCTGGAAAATAAGGATGCTTTTTCTGCAATGTATTCTGCATTAATCTTCAGCAGATTAATCCACGTGGGCATGATCTTCACAGCTACTTCAGTGAGACTGAAACAGCTATCAAGTCTCTTGACTGATGCCAAGGCAATCAGTAATTACTATTTTTTTTTCAACCTGAATAGGGTACTTCATCTTTTCAAGGAAGTTGGCAGTAGAACCTCACAGTAGTAAGAACAGGTAAAACACACAACACTCAATTCAAGTATTTTCTAGGCAGCAACTCAATAGAGAACTTGGAGCAACTGAACATTTCTCGTTCTCAATCTACGACTGGCAGAATGAGCCAAACCAATGCACTGGGAGACATTGTTTAAATGCTAAACATTATCATTACAGAATCAACAAACTCTGCTTTCTTTGATACATTCTGTGGAAGCATTGGTCCATTTTCCCGCTATGGTTTTAATACTGAATTCATGGTACTTCAGAGTAAATTTTGCCCTACGACAGCATGTTCAATTATTAAGCTACAGCATATTGGCAGCAAAGATTATCTTTTACATTACAGGATTGCTGCTACTACAGAGAATGCCACTTAACCTTAATGTTTAATAAAAAAAACACCCAGAATCCCGGAGGGTGCAATGTGGAACACACTCTGAAAGTAAGTCACACCATTTCATTTTTTAAATTTATCTATGCAGGATTTTGATTAGCCTAACACAGGGCTTATTAAGGAGACATTTTCTGACAGTGAGAACAATCAACCAATGGAACAGCTTGCCCTCAGAAGTTGTGGGAGCTTCATCACTGGAGGCTTTCAAGAAGAGACTGGACTGCCATTTGTCAGAAATGGTATAGGATCTCCTGCTTGGGCGGGGGTGGGACTAGATGATCTACAAGATCCCTTCCAACTCTGTCGATCTGTTAAAGATGTTAATTAATCTCTATGTGGAGTGTTTTGGTGGGTTTTCTTCTTTCAAAACTTCTGCTGGGCAGCTTTCAATAATTTTGGAGAGAGGGGTAATGGACATCTTTAAAAAGTGACTTTGGGCCACTTACTGTCTCTATCAGCTCAACCTCACCCTTGCCCGCTATGGGAGGAAAAGAGGAGGAAGCGGAATAGAATCTATGATGCCCCAGAACATCTCAAGTCACACAGGCAGTGTTTGTTTAAAACACTTTTGTTCAAAGGCATGTCGGTCTTTTGTTCAAGTATGTACAAAAAGAAATGTAGTACTTAGCTACATCACCTAACATCTGCACTTTGTGGTTCAAGCAAATGTTTTAAACAAAACACGTACTTTAACTAACAATTCAGGAAGATCTACAAGTTTGACCAAAGCACCGGAGGAAAACTGCAAACTCATAACGGGCGCCAATGCAAAAAACATGTTTATCTTTTTTGCCAACTCTGGAAAAGCTGAAAACGCTATGAAACCTGGAGGAAGGAGAAACACAAAAGACATGAATAGATCTTAAACTATGCAGCTAAACAAAATCAGTAGGAAAACAATTTGTTGCATATTCCATAAAAGCAATTGTATTTTTTATAATTTTCATAGCTTATGGCTAGCATCATTAAGGCAAAGGGGACTTTCTCTGTGCCTGAAGAATTTTTTCATCCATTTTTTTTTCTTTATAAATCCAACAAAGCAGCTTTCAAAATGATTAAACACTCTGAAAATTGATATAAAAGCCTCTTTTGCTATGCTGAAAAAACTTGATTTCTTTTTTCCACAGGCAACGGCTACTTACTAGGGTATGCCATTTTTAAAATAGGCAGGCAACAAACCAGGAGGAGGATTTAACCCATTGTGCAGACACACTATATTCCATATATCCCTTTATAGAGTTCAACTGAAATTGGGGCATTCATTTGCTCCAAGACATCTTAATTAAATCCAGAGTCACTACAAAACTTTAAAGTCTTCATTCAAACTTTCATACTTTCCATTATTTAATTTTCCATTATTTAAAGTATGTCTTTCCTAAAAAACATACCCTTCAGATTACACATTCCACAAGCTGCAATCATAACTCATCTGGAAAACATCAATTTAAGGAATACTGATTAAGATTATTTACCTGTATTTGGGGTAATTATTTTTTTTATCGATAAGCATTATGAAATTCAACTTCACCTATGTAGCTATTAAAATTACCAATGTAATTTTAGCAAAGCAGTTTGCTAACTTACCTAAGGTGGTGCCTTGAGAATGACCAACGTAGAAGAGTTGCTCCTGACCAGTTTTGTTCAAGACAAAATTTATTGAAGCAGGAAGGTCATACTTAGCCATTTCATCAAAACTAAAGAGGAAAGGGGAATCCATCAGATTTACACATAACATAAAGAAGTAGGATCCATATTAGAATAGAATAACAGAGTTGGAAGGGACCTTGGAGGTCTTCTTGTCCAACCCCCTGCTTAGGCAGGAAACCTTACACCACTCCAGACAAATGGTTATCCAATCTCTTCTTAAAAACTTCCAGTGTTGGAGCATTTAGAACTTCTGAAGGCAAGTCGTTCCACTGATATTATCCAAGGTGCCACACATTGAAATATTATCCAATCAATGTGATGGAAAGATACCAGGATTCAAGTCATATTAAGGTTCATGAGTCTATCAAGAGACTTCTGGTTTAGCTTCTTTCCTTACAATGAAGATGTGGCTTGTTTTAAAAGACTTAGTCAAAGGTAAAATAACTATAAAATGCAATTAACATTAGTAACGGCAATAAGTGTATCTGAGAAACCTCTCTGCGTTCTGCAAAAAAGCTTTCAAGAATCATGACCGATTTTATACCACGGTGATTTTTATTTATATAGTTTTCCAATGATTCTACAGTTTGCTTCTCAAGATCCTGCAACCTACCCAGAAGAATATAAGCACATGAAGTGTGTGTTTAGGTGTGTGGGTGTGTCCCTCTTTACCTACTTGTTTTTATTAGCTATATCATGCACTCTCATTTATTTCATTTATATGCCATCTTCAGGAGCTCAAAGTGGCCTACACACCATTCAATCTTCCCATTTTTCCGAATTACAACAACATTGGTATCTATGCTAAGAAACAGCAACTGGCTCAAAAATATCCACTGATCTTTTATAGCTGGGGGTCATCTGGAATCTAGGTCTTTTAATCCAGTGTTTCTCAACCTCAATAACTTTTAAGATTTCTGCACTTCAGCTCCTAGAATTGCCCAATCAGCCTGCTTAGCCCTTCCTTTTGGCATTTTCCCTTCCTTTTTACAACTTGTTTTTTTTATTTGTAAACCTGGAGGTGGCTCATGTTTCTCTTTATAGACTTTTCTTTTTTTAAAAAAAAAGTCAGCTTTGGGGAAGTGCCAGGATAAAAATGTAATTAGCAATGTTCTTTATGAAAGCAAAAAGGTCGGTTTACATATTATGCATTTGGTGAAGAAGTCATAATCAGTTTCACCCATATAGCAGTGATTTATCATATAAATCAAACAATATGCATCAGCCATCGTATGTTGTCATCCTCCTCCTTAGATATCAGCACTAGAGCCAGTGTGAACTATATAGATGTCATATAATGGCAATAATCAAGTGTTATCTCTTATTCCTAGCTGTATAGCGTAGCTGCAGTGTTGACCCTACTGTACAAAGTGAACGCTTGGTATTCTTAAACCCCCCTCCCCAAGAAATTCTCTAAGTTAGAAGTGGGAAATTAATTTCCCCAAGAGGCCACATGCGAAACTGGGACTGTGGGGGAGGGCAGAAGCCATAGAGCTGCCTCCACTGGCCAGACACGGACAATTAAAGGGCTGGAGGTGACTGATGGGCTGTAGAAGCCCAGGTCTGCTCTAGGTGTATTACCCTAGCTAGATCTCCTGCTTTAGGATAGTAGCTTAGCAGTTCTCACTGCCACCATCTATAATATTATATACTTACACATGCATGCGCACATACACACACTTTCCCTAATAAAGCTATAAAAAGCAGGCACGTGGCACATAAAGAAAGGGATAGGTAGGAGGGCAAAACCGAACAATTCCTAACGTTTAGTAAATTTGTCTACCTGAACATCCAGAATTCTTTTTGCTTTGTGGTATAGTTGATGTGTTTTCGGGACCAGGTGTTTCCTCTGCTGTTCCCCAACCAAACATCAAAACCAGCATCAGCTAGCACAAAACCCAGGCTGTTGTAGTCTAGGTTGGTCACCCAGGTACTGCCATCAGCAAGTAAGCCATGTTGCAGAAACACAGCTGGCTTTGGCCCTGAAAGGGAAGCATTTTACACATAGTTAGAAGCAAACAACAGCATCTTCTCCTAAGGCAAGAAAGTTCCTTCCACAGCCGCTTGTACAAATTCCTTTCTTTGAACAAGAGCAGATTTGATGCATAAATACATCGATGCTAATGCAATCTCTTCAAAAAGATTCTCAAGAGGAGAATTCATGAATTTGTGATTAGGTTCACATATTTATATGCCGCCCGACTCTCAGCAACTCTGGGTGGTTTACAAATGATTTAAAACAGGGGTCCCCATTCTCCGGTCCGTGGACAGCACCGTTCCCCGGCATGCCAGAAACTGGGCCGTGCAAAGAAGTGAAGTCCCATCCACGGATGCAGGCATGTGAAACTATGCCCCCTCCGCTCTGCGGAAAAACCTCTCTCCAAGGAACCGGTCCCTGGTGCCCAAAAGGTAGGAGGGCCGCTGATTTAAAACAAAGGTACTTTCTTGTGGCCCGACCATTCGTAATCCCTCTATCTGATTTTGACCTGCTTCATTCTGTCTAGTCGATTTTGACCTGCTTCATTCTGTCTAGTTGAAACTAAACAGAATTAGGTATGATACTGGAAGAAGTGACTCTACCCCAGGGTTGTCAAATTGGCGGCCTGTGGACCAGATGCATCACGTGCAAGCCACGCCCATCCCAGCTCCACGAAGGGAAAAAGCATCACGAAACATCACAGGATGGCAATGTGACACCGCAAGTTTGACACCCGTGCTCTACCCTGTATCAGTGGGGATGGAAAGATTCCCCTTGTTGCGATTCTGGAGCCAATATGCGAAGTGTTCAACATATTGTACAAGATTGCCCACGATGTGCGTTCTCTGGTTTGCTAGAAGATCTGCACGAAGCAATGCCTGGATAGTTGGATTGGATATCCAGTTATGAGGCCTCTGCCGAATCTCCATAGAAGTTTTATGTACAATTATGTGGACTGTGTACATTTGTTTACTTCACTTCTGTCATGCTGTCAGCATATGCTAAATAATAATTTAAAATATGATAATAAAAATGGCAAGGATAAAAGAGGGTAGGGATGGCAGAATAACAAACCAGGTGGAAACATCAACATCAACAAAAACAACCTAAGTTTAAAGGGCGCCTGGGTGAAGAGCCAGTTCTTTGGCCCCTCAGCATGGTACATAATTCAGCTGAACATATCAATCAATCAACCTGAGGGTGGAAGGAGGAGGAAGGTGGGCTACAGAAGATTTTTTTTAAAAAAATAAAAAATACATAAAAGATTAAAAAAACTGTAAAAATCTTTAAATGTCTAAAAATAATAATAATAAACTTTAACTGATTTTATTTGCAGATCATATTCTTTTGTTTAATTCTAAACATCATACTACTATTCCAGTGTTCATGCTAATGATAGATGCCTTAGTAAAGTAGCAGGATAATCTATTAACTAGTCCTAATTGAAATTGATGAAATTGATAAATTTGGTTACTCTTCTATTTAAGAAGTATTAATTTCATATTTGTACTGACTCCATTAAATATTGTGATATGCCTATACAGTGGAACCTCAGTTTGTGAACACCTCCGTTCGCGACCAATTCACAACACGACCAAAAAAGCCAGCTGAGTTTTGAATCGGTTCCCAACTCAAAACTCGGTTGGTGAACAAAAAAATGGCACAGAAAGATTCCTTTCTGTGCCATTTTCCCGTCTGCGCATGTGTAGTGAGGGTCGCTTCAGAACGCGACCATTTCGGTTCACGCCCGCAGTCCAGAGTTTGACTGTATTGAAAGATGTAACTTGGTAACATGTAATATAAATAAAATGTAAAAACAGGTTTAGTAAGATATGGATAGATGGGAGTCATTAAACTTCATCCTTTGGAGAGTGGGGAATGCTGACAAAATAAATATTATTCCCAAATTAATTTATATCCTGAGAGGAATTCCTGTTCAAATATATGGGAAATATTTTTAGAACATAAACTCTTCGTTTAGAAAAAATGTATGAGGTTCTTTAATTCCAAGAATGTATTTACACAAGATGCAATTACCAATTAATTAATGAGGGAGAATTCAATTTTCCAACTCTATATCTATATCATCAAAAGTACCTATTCTCAAGTTTTAAATACATGTACTGTAAGCCAACAATTGGTGTTAATTTTTTTAATGTTGACGATTTTAGCACATCTAGTCATGGAATTTAACAACTGGATTCTCCAAGTTCTTATTACTGCAACAATAGAAAAATAAATATATGTCCTCATTTACTCAATGGATTGAAGACCTGACTACTATACTCACTACTTATGAGAAGACTGCTTATAGATGTAGACTTTGTATGGATTATAATGAAATATGGGACTGACTTGTACAAAGTACAGTAGATAAAAAAGCATGGTAATTATGTAAGTGTAATACATATATGACTATTTGTTTAGATAATTATATAGGAAACTGTAATTGCTCAGTTGTAATGACTTTATATTTTCATTTTTTTCCTGTTCTATTTTTTTCCACTTTTTAAGCTCTTGTTATATACTGTATTTTTCGGAGTATAAGACACACTTTTTCCACCCCCAAAAGTGGGTGAAAATGTCTGTGCGTCTTATACAGCGAATGTTGCCGAAGCCCCGCCCACCTGCTGGCTCCCACACTTCAGCCTCTGCCTCCCAGCAATTTGCATCCTTGCAGCAAACAGCAAACAGCCTGTTTCAGCTTCAGCACAGCCTGATTAGCACAAGCAACTGATTGTCCATTGGATCAGCCTCCTGACAATCAGCTGTTTCAGGCTGCAGGGATTGCCATTGCCTATTGCCGCCTCCACGCGCCCCATTTTCAGCCTCTGCCTCCTGTATTCGGCCTCTGCACGCTCAGTTTTCTGCCCATTCCTATCCCCGTCACCCAGAATGGGCCAAAAATGGGGCACGTGGAGGCCAAAAATGGAGCATGCAGAGGCTGAAAACAGGATGCGGAGGCCGAAAATGATGCGTATGGTGGCGGCAATAGGCAATGGCAATCCCTGCAACCTGAAACAGCTGATTGTCAGGAGGCTGATCCAACCGACAATCAGCTGTCGAACTGTTGTAAGCTGCACTGAGAGATGTTTCTTTCAG
>JANHJO010011107.1:27746-39947 GCA_032468235.1 Pseudoxyrhopus heterurus
ACAGTCTCTCCATAGTCGGACAGAGTTGCTTCCAAATTTTCTTCTTAAAATACAAATTCTATAATGCAATAATCATCAATCATAAATTCATCAACTTCCGCATTAAATCCAATTTTGTTACATTATCTATTTATGCTTCCAATATCGATATCTTTATTTGATTTTAGAGAATGTTATAAAGTTTGAATATAAAGAATAATTAAAATGTCTTTTTTAGATGAAAATAAAGATGGACCACAATTTTTGGTGGGTTTGTTTTTTTTGCCAGAAAAATGGGTGTTTTGCTTCCCGTCTCTCTCTGGGCAGAAAACACCCAGGGGCTCAAATGGACTCATTTTAACCAACCACGCTTCGCTTAACAACAAAGGCATTCGCTTAACGACGGTGGCGTTTGCTCAAGACGCGTACGGTAGAAGGAAGAGAGGAGCCCAACTCAACGGCTAGCTCGCCCTCCCAGTAGCATCTCCCAACAGAAATAAGACTTCTTTATTGGCCAAGTGTGAACGGACGCACAATTTGTCTCTGCTGCAGAAGCTTCTCACGCAAGCAACGAGTGATTGATCCTAATCATGAAACACAATCATCACAAATCATAAGGTACAACACTCAGCGACGGTCACAGGATACTAAATAAAGCAACCAACGTAGATCGTAAGCTACAAACTGTCGAAGGACCGTTGACGGCGCACTTAAAGCAAAACAAACGCGATCTAGGCAAAGTCTAAACAAACGTCTTCCCTGAGCAAAGAAAAGAAACACAACATAAACCTAGATTAACTACATACACTGCTTTCCTCCCACGTTCTGGAATTGTCCAGTTTGATGCCCTTCCGAAAGGCATTGAAGACCTGGTTGTGCCAGCAGGCTTGGGAGTGAATGAATGAGAATATGTATCTTAATTTTAATTTATTTAGATATTGTTTTATACTGTTCTTAACTTGTTGTACGTCGCCCTGAGTCCTTCGGGATTGGGCGGCATATAAATTTCCTAAAAATAAATAAATAAATAAATAAAGTTCTGATTAAAATTTTGGAGTTCTGAAACTCTGAAACTCTGCAACAAACTGAAATGAACAGCAGTATATTGAATGTACTGCATATAAGAATTTAATTTTACAGTTCCTTCCAATATTATAACAACTGAATAATGTAAAAAAAATCTTACTGTTATCCAGGTAAAAGCCCTCTGGACAGGAGGTAATACAACTTCTAGACTCTTCATTGATAAAGTAACCAGGTCTGCAGGTATTACATTGATCACTATGACTTCCAAAACATGTTTCACAGTTGGGTGAACACTTTTTACAACGTTTCTTGTCTGCGCTATAGTGACTAGTGGGACAGTTGGGAACACAGATTCTTTATTGTAAAAAAACAATAAGAGACAGAGATGGTATTGAACTGGACAGAATTAATCAGATAACAAATAATTTTGTTTGGATAACAAAAGCAGAACAATGATTTCCCGATACTAGACCCAGATAAAGTATAAATCAAACACTTCTTTTTGTCTAAATAAACACACCTCAATTCACTTCCAATCTTAATTAGACAGAGTGATATAACTGTAAATATATAATATTTAAGATAAAAAACTGCATTTTAGATGAGCATGATTTACGAAAATTAAGATAAAAATCTTTTAGAAAATGTATCATTGGTCCAAATCAATTAAAAAAGCCCATTCTCCATGACAAAATTTCAAGTGTGCATTTCTAACCTTGTTGAACTCTTTCCAATTCTGTATTCCACTGTTCAAATTATTTTTTAAAGTGGCATAAAGTAGAATTTAGATAAATATATGGATATAGAAAAATACTGCAAAGAATGTAGTCCCAAGACAGAAAGGCATTATTACAATCAAAGGAAAAAGACAAAATGCAGAATAATTTTGATGGAAACATAATGTTTTAGAAGTAGGTGAGAAATGGTAAATAAGGAGCTTCCAACCAAGCAAATAGATTTGAAAATAAGTGATGAAATGATTTGGCATGAAACTAAGAGGGAAAGCTGGAGGGAGCATTTTACAAATTTGTATGGGAATGAAAATGATATGTCAAAGTGTGGAAGTGAAACAAATGCTATAAATATTACTGTCCAAGAAAAACATAAAAATGAACTAATAAATAAGAATGTTAAGAAATAATAAGGCTGCTGTGTAGATGGTGTAACTGTTAACATATGTTATTTTCTAATGGAATCACTACACAATGTGATTAATATGGGGTGAAGACTACATTTGTGTCTGACAATTAGAAAAACGTTATCATGATTTCCCTGTACAAAGGGAAAGGCAGAAAAACTGAATGCAAAATCTCTAGGGAATTTATTAAGTATGCCTATGAAGGTCATTGGCAGAATTCTGGTACTGATTTGTAAAGTCAGAGGGCTACAGTGATATATAGTGAATGCTGTCTTAACTCATGCTTTTAATATCTTTGGCTTACTATTTCTTCCTTCCTTTGTCCTCTCCATAACATTGCTTATCTGAAATGAGAATAGTATGTATGTATGTATGTATGTATGTATGTATGTATGTATGTATATCATTAAGATTATAATACATGTATTTTCATATAACGGATAGCAATGTTAATGTGTTATTTAGACAGGCTTTCAAAATTCTGCTGTTATTTCCTACAACAACAAAACAGCATTCCTAGAAACCCTGCATGTTTCTTTCTTGACTGGGCCTACCTCAAAAGGTGACATCACTCTTGAAAGTCTCTCCAAGTTTCTTTCTGTCCTATCTTATTTTAAACAAAAACTAGGTGGGGTTATTTTGAATTTCTTTCTCATGTCTGGACTATACAATCTCTTGTCCAAGTTCTTCCGTGAAAGCTCTTTCATACTTTCCCAAAGGTCAGTTCTAAATTCCTCTACAATAACATACATTTAACCAGTGGTGGGATTCAAATTTTTTTACTACCAATTCTATGGGCATGGCTTTGTGGGCGTGGCTATGCGATTGGCCAATCAGAGGTGGTATTTGCTGGTTCTCTGATCCAATCAAAATTATCACTACCGGTTCTCCTGAACCTGACAGAACTGGCTGAATACTACCTCTGCATTTAACCCCTATATGGACATTCCAACTTTAGCAACAATTCACAGTATAGCAGTGATGAAAAACTGGTTTTACGATCAGTTCCTCACATTTACAACTTTGCAGATGTTAAGCAAAAAAAAAAAAATCCAAAGTAAAATTGTAAGCACAGTTGCTGATTCACTTAGCAATTGCTTCATTTGCCAACCAAGTTGCCAGGCTCAATTAAGATAGCTAAATGAGGACTACCTATAGTCAGCTGATAGTATAATGTTTTATAGTATGCTAAATGAGATAATACTAAAAATAAAACCATCTTGGTATGATCTAATAACAGTTTTCTAAATAGGAATTCTGAAAAGTTTCACACTGGTTTATTGCATTTATATTGTATGAGAAGTAATAACTGTTTCGTACCGTGTATTGTTTTTAGATTTATAGTAATAGTGTAGGCAGTCATTGCAATGGTCTGGCCCTGGTCCACCACAGCCAACCTTACTGCACTCTGCATTGCAGGGACCTTTGAAAAAAGACAAAGAATCCTTGTATTTTTATTGCCTTATAGAAATTATTTCAAGTCCATTTTGTAACAGATAGCTTGGGTTCCATCACAAAAATAATTTGGAAGTAAAAAAAAAAAATCAAAACTGAAAATATTGAGTAGAATTTTATAAAAATATGTAATTTTTATTAAAAATTTTAAACAAGAAAGTAAAATAATTAATGTTACCTGAATAGTCATCTAGTCCATAATCTTCCGTAGGGTCTTCAATTGGACTCATGCGTACTCGTTCGCCTTTTAAAAAATCATGTCTTGGGGAGTAAGGCTGTATGGATGTCCCATAAAGTACTAAAGACCATTCTTTCAATTTACCTAGGTGAATCATATTGGGAAGACATGAAATTCCATGAGGAAGTGTATTCTCTTCGATATTTATGGTAGCATATTTCAAAGAACTGTCAACTTTACCTGTTGCTGTTGAAACTATCTGGCTCAGGACACGAGGGATGAACTGCCCAATGAAGAAGAGAAGAGAAGAAACACTCTACTCACTGTTGCAATTGGGGGAGCTCTTCCTCCCTCTTCATAGAACCTATTGAGTTGAACTGCCCTGTGAGGAAGTGCAGGAGGATCAACTGTTCTGGAAGTGGTAGGATCATTTGGCTCTCCCTACAAAGGATTCACTACAGCTGTGTTTGCTAGTTACCTCTTTCCTCTTATTCCTCTTTCCTCCCCCCTCTGCTGTGTCTTTTCAGATGTCAAGCCTAAAATGTTTCATTATTCTGCACGGAGTGGTTAATATTGTTGTAAATATAATGAAAGCAAGGGAGGTAGTGACTATGGGCCCATAAGCATAGGCAGACCAGATTTCAATTACCACCCCTTCCTTGTTCCTCAATTTTAATACCTAACCTGATGGCACAGTTTAAAGAGCTTTAGTTCATTTACCATTGGGGGCCAGTTCTGCTTTGGGACCCAGAGAGCTATATAAGATGTATAAATCTGCATACACATGCTTAAAAAACGTATTAATACAAAACATAACGTTTTCTTTTCTTGCATCTCTTCAAACATACCAATATGAATTTGCAATTTTAGTATTAGGAGGAAGACAGGAAAGTGAGTTTTGAAATACTGTAATAAATAAAACATTATAATAAAATATCACACTTATTCAAAATAGCTTATTTAAAATTATTTTTATTATTTATATATGGAACTGGAAAGATGCACATATAAAAGATCAAGGTTTCCTTGAGTTGATATCAACTCCTGGTAATTATATAGACGCATTATACAGTTTTATTGGCAATAGTATGGAATGGTTTGTCACTGCTTTATTCTTAGGTTTTGCTTGCTTACTCAGTCTAGTCTTCTGCCCTAGTCTTCCTGGAAATCTCCTATTCAAGTACTTATTAGATTCAGTCTGCTTAGCATTTTCAAGACAAGCAAAAGTTATCTAGGCCCTAATATGGCATATGAGAATATGCAACACATTTAAATTATATTGCTGCTTATGCTCAGTCCTTCTAACTCCACAAATTATTATTAAATGTAATTTCCAGGTAGAGTTTTCTTTAGTGTGAATGAATTAGAGATGATAAAATATGAGAAAATCGTAGCAAATGCATAGATCTTCATACAACGATGCCACTTCATTGTGTAGGAATTCATATGACTGAAACACATTATTCCATAGGCACAGTTTCATATTTCATCAGTTATAATGCTGTTCAAAGCAAACAACACATTCATTTGCAAATGATGAAATGCTGAACAAATAACAATACCAGATCAAATGATGAATGTATATGTGTGAATTGGATCCTGACCATTTCAAGAAAATACTTAATTAAGAGAATTTGCAGCAAAAATGAAAAATGAGATGATTCAGAGGGTAAAATTATTGGTGACTACTCTGTAATTTTGGGCATGAGAAAAAGATATTTCTATCCATATTTTTAGCACCAGGAATTCCTATGCAGCCAATCAATATTACAACCAGTAGCCCAAAATCAGTGAAGAGTTGATAATCAAGTATTCACTCCTATTAATATCAGCATCCTACGTTTGCACAAAATAGCTATAGCAGTACAATCCAGTCAGCCCTTTGAGGTAGTGCAGACAACAGGTAGTGCGGACAAGAAGAATAAACCATGAGTACTGGCACTGTCATTATTATAAGGTAGCAATATCAATAGCATGTAGACCGCTTCATGGTGCTTTACAGCCCTCTAGTGGTTTCCAGAGTCAGCATATTGCCCCCAACAATCTGGATCCTCATTTTACTGATCTCAGAAGGATGAAAGGCTGAGTCAACCTTGAGCCAGTGAGACTCGAACTGCCAAGCTGCTGGCAGCCAGCAGTCAGCAGAAGTAGCCTGCAGTACTGTATTCTAACCACTGTACCACCATGGCTCCAATAACAGAAATTTTAGTCTGAAACCCATTTTCCCTTGCTTTACTTTACTTTCCTGAAAAGTAGAGAAAGCCCCTTGTGAGACATTCTCACATCCTTTCTCCTTCTGTGGATTGAGATAACTTTTACATGACCATCATCTAGTTCAGCGGCCCCCAACCTTTTGGGCACTAGGGACCGGTTCCATGGAAAGAGGTTTTTCTGCGGACCAGAGGAGGTGTGGTTTTGTGTGCTGCATGCATCCTGTGGATGGGACTTTGCTTGCTTGCATGGCTGATTGCTGGCATGCCGTGGTGCTGGTTCACAGAACAGGGGTTAGAAACCCCTAGTCCACTTTGTCTCTTCCTGATGTTTCCCAGTCATTCCCACATACTTCAAATCCTGAATGCAAAACCTTTTGTTCTATCAATCTTTAATTAAAAAAAAATTGTAGTGGCTAATAATATGGACCTACAGCAGTTTCAGAAGCAATGTGGGGTTGTTTGAAGCATTACATTCCTATTTAATATCTCACAAAACCACTGGGTGTATCTACCCGTTGTCACAGAGTTTTTAATGGTGATTTTGTGATTTGTGAGCTGCCCATGTATTTGAATTTAAGATAGAAAACTATGTAAATACTCTAGATGAATAAATAAACTGTTCTGCATATGATTGCATGTACAGTTTGTATTACAAGCAACTGATAGGATAATGCTGACTTATACATAAGGCATCCCCATTGTTTTTGCTCTCTAATCCTCAGAAACCATTTGATGTCTTCCATTTTGCTAATGTGAAATGCTGACATCAAGAAGTGAAAATTACATCCCAACCAAACTCATTTAGGTCCTGCAGCAATCAAAAATCTTACTCTCTACAGCACCCAAAAGGAAGAGATGGAAAATCAAAACTCCTCCAGGCTCTTCTTATAACCCTCCTCTGATGTTGAAGAGAATGGAGAGGCTGACAAAAAAAATCTTACCATCATTCTTCTGCTCATTTTCTTTGAGCAGAGCAGAGAGTTTCAAAACCTTAAAACTTGCATTTGCTCTAATCTGAACCTCAGGTTCTAGATGGTGAGGCAAGGTAAGATTTCTCTCCTAGCTTCACAGCAATCTCAATTAAACTACAGCTGAACTAATCAACTGAGTTATCTAACGTTATTACATAGAAACACAGAAATCTGAAGCTGCTTTAGAAATAACTCAGAATCCTGTAGTTGAAATGCTGTTAGTTAAATCTCTGTGAAAAAGCATTTTATGGTGTCAAAATTGGAGGCTAATATTTCCTCTGTCATCTCCACAGCTGGAGTTATCACCCAATCTTCCCAGCAGATGTTATGGCTGAGTGTATAAAAGTCATTTGATGATTAATACCAGGGTTCCCTGGCTATTGATGCTGGAAGACTTTGATATATAGCAAAAGAGGTTTCACTTTTTGAATCTAAACAATATTTTATCTTTATAACTCAACTCAGCAATTACACTGTGCTATATTACATTAAATATATAAAAAGTAAAATGAATAACCAGCAGAATAATGTGTTCATACCTGGAGTCTTTACATTTCTTAGTTGAGATGGAGTATCATAGATTTCCAAAATCCAGTCACCAGCTGCTTTTTCACCCCAGCAGTGAGTTGTCATGAACTCCCAGTTTTTAAAACCTTCCATAGAATGGTCAAATAACCTTTTAAAGAAAAGCACAACATTGCATGTATAAACACAGAAGGAAAACATATTTATTAAAAATTGCACTTGATGCAATTGATTATAATCTATATGGGTTTGTGTCAGGCCCCAATATCTTTAAGGAAAGAATATAGGGATGCTTCATAAGGATTCTGGAAGTCATGCTGCATTTTGGAACCACTAGCTATGACCCTACTTTTATGAGTATAAATGCTCATATAAATGGTCAAATTGCACAAATATTCTGTTATTAAATCTAACAATAATAAAGCAGAAGCATTTAAAAAGTTTAGAAGTTTGTGAACTATAAGTGACATTATTCATATGGTCTGGCATGATTTCATTTTAATATATCTAACTTACATGTGCCATAATTGTGAAATAAGAAGGTGAACATTAACCTTAGCTATCATTGCCAAATTATTAATCATATCCTTCTTACTATGACTAATAAGTGCAGTAAATACGGGCCAAGTGTAATACTATTTATGTGTTTCAGTTTCTTCTGAATTAATAAGTCAATATACAAGTGATTGTGGAGACAAATTTTCATAAAGATTTATTTCTTCCTTTCACTGTTTTCTTGAAATTCTGTTCTTATTCTACTTTTTTGTAATTTGCAATTATCATTCCCAGTATCGGACAAAACTATTGCAAAAGATTATAGTTATTCTTGCCTCTACTAATGCTCATAACAAAATTTGAGATTTCCACTTGATTTCCACCCATTTTCTGAATGGTTCCTCAATTTATCTTTTTTAAAAGTTCATACATTTTTAAGTGCACCCAGATTGGAAAATGAACTTTTATAAAACTGAAAGTTAAGTACCTGTTAGCCAATAGCTGAGATCTTGTTCCAGAAGGAGAAGTTAAATAAATTGCCAGATCACCTCTCCGAGGATGTGTAATAGTGATTCGTACCACCACATGTTCCAGATATATTACATGGTGATTGACATTGTCTACACATCCTGTGGCTTTGTATATTGAACGAACACCATTATCTGGTCCATTACGAATATTATCTGGTCGTATTGTTCTGTTTGAAAAATACACGCCAAATTAAATATCCAGTGAATATGATAAATTTATCATATATAAAACATCTCTGAAATACAGCTAGTCCTCAATCTACAACCGTTCATTTAGTGACTGTTCAAAGTTGCAATGGCACTGAAAAAAGTGACTCATAACCAATTTTCATGCTTACAACCATTACAGGATCCCCACGGTCACATGATCAAAATTTGGGCGCTTGGCAACTGGCATGTATTTACAATTGTTGCACTAACCTTGGGTCATGTGATCACCATTTGTAACCTTCCCAGCTGGCTTATGACAAGTAAAGTCAATCGGGGAAAGCCACATTTGCTTAACAATGGCATGTTTCACTTAAATACTGCAATGATTCACTTAACAACTGTGGCAAAAAGGTTGTAAAATGGGGCACAACTCACTTGACAACTGCCTTGCTTAGCAATGGAAATTTTGAGCTCAATTGTGGCCATACATTGAGAACTACCTGTATATTTTTTTCCTCTCTCTGTCTGTGCAAGGCTGTGAGAATCATTTGGAGAGGTGCTGAATAAATCTACTGAAGCTTATGAACCTATTACCTGAACTGTTGATTGTTACTCCCTTCAAAAGTGGCACAGATAATTCAAAGGCTGCCCTACATTGTCTGACTATCCATAGACTGAATAAGCATGGAGCATGCACAAACAGCACACAGAAACTCTTATTGGGCATAATTTGCACTAAGCTTTTTTTCAGCAAAGGAGCAAAGAGGATCCTGTTTAACAACTACTCATGTAAAAAAAAATAGCTACCATTCACAGCCTCAGTAAATATATTGATCAATATCTTTAATAAATTACTTGATTTGTCGATCTGTGTTTTCAATGCAGACATGCTGTGGAGGGACTGTTGTCCACTTTTCTGCTTCTACCACCATGGCTTCAGCATCCATCAATCCGAATCCATATAAGTGGCTGACTACAAAACATAAAACATTATTATAATCTCGGAGTAATTTTTATTTTTGTACAACTCAAACATCTATACTCTATTTAATTCCTTTTACTCAAAAATACATTGTTTCATAATATCACATGTATCCTGTCTTAAAACTGCCAGTTAGAGCTTCAGTAATTGGTCTGATAATATTAATTATTAATGTAGGTTTTGGGTTTGATTTCTACATATACGATCAGTTTATTTTTCTCCATATGATTTTGCAATCAGGACAAAGATAGTGAAAGACATCAGTATCAGTTTAGTGGAATATGGAGAAAGCTGTAGGAAATGAGATAAATAAAGAATGAAAAAAGGTGATGGGAATAATTCTTGGAAGCAGATCATGTATGTTTTAATGTATCCCATGCTTTAACAAATACATCCTGAGTTTTGTTGGTTAAATTTATGAGTTATAATTCCCACCAGCCCTGAGCTTTGTCTTGTTGGCTTTATCCAATGACACACAATTTAGCAAATCCAGCTAATAGTTTGTCAAAGCATTAAATAAGAAATAAGAGTTATGTCTTTAATAACCATTATTAATCAACGATATATAAATATCATGATACAGAATAAAGTCTTGTATCCAAAGCAGGGTAAATTATGGGCTTGAAGGAATACTCCATTAACAATTTACATTTAAGTTTTAAGAATAGAACTGTGACTGCTCTCCATGTTACGGAAATAAATTGCAGTACTTTGAGGACTGATATCAGGAAATTTGATGGGTTATTTGGAGAGATACACATTACTTTAAAAAAAATAATATCTTTGTACTACTCCCATCAAAAAATAGCCAAAATCTATTCACATGGTCACTTTTAAAAAATTCATTTTTTCATTCTTGAAAAAAGATTATCAATGAATATTATAATGTCTAATTTAATTTGCCATGAATGTCACTACTCTTAATGTTTCAAACTGGTTTTGGTGATGAATAATGAGTAGAGTCCGATGTACCCTGCCATTTAAAAAAATGTGCACATAATATACATTTAAACATAATCCCTGCTCAATCCAATTCAAAAAGTATCATGCTGAGTAGTTATTAAAGTTTCCATATGGAAATGTTCCAGACAACTGATGGATTGCTGTCTGAAATGTGCTGTACTTTAAAGTTTCTGATCAAATGGATTGGTCCAAGTAGCTGCCAGAATCAAGACAAGCCCATTATTTTCACAGACTAAATAATAACAATTTTCGGGAAACATTACAGGGTTGCTCAAACTAGCTGATCCTCTGCATTTTGAAGGAGGCGAAAACATCCATTCAATCACACTGTAAAGTTATCCTTTTATGTGTGTGTAAATTAAAGCTATGATGGTTATTTCAACTGATATTAACCAATCCTAGAACCTCTTGAAGGTATTATGTCATGTCTTAGAAATGACTTTTAAGTAATACTTAAGATTGTAATTGTCTGAAAAACATAACTCTGGGGCATACCATTTTTGAAAATGCCTGTGTCCTAGACTGGAAAGGTTGCTCTTGCACATGAATAATATACACAAAAATTGCTAACCTTTCCATATGAATCCCATCAAAGTTTGCATCATTAAAGGGAATCAATGCTGGTAAAGTACTATCCAATTCTGTTATAATTTTTTTTTGAAGAGGCAATTTTATCTTTTAAAAATTAAAAATATTGTATTCTTCCTCCCTTCTTACCAAACATTGCAGTGAACTGATACAGAACATTCTAGAAGAATAGTTCTTCATAAATAATGTATTATTGAAGATGCTATACGGATACAAATTTCTATATTTTATATTAAATATTATAAACTACAATATATATTACAGGTATATAGGCATACTCAGTGAGAATAAGAATCATTGGTTCTAATGCACATATGGAACTTAAAGGCTTGGAGATTCAGTTTTCTTTCATTCATTCATTTCCTTTAAATAGTTTCATTTGCTTATGAAAATTTCAGCAGTTGTAAAATTATCTTTTACCATTCTGGACAGCCAACAGTAGATAGCAGGAACAAAGATTTTTCAAATCAGCTTGACTTTGAGCAACTTTCAGAAGTGAATTGATACCTGGCATTTATTTAGTTAAAAGCAATTAAACAAATACGTTTTGCCAGGTAGTTGTATTTAACGTCCATTCCTCAAATCCATGGGTAAGACAAGGCCAAAAAACTTCACTAGTCTAACCAATTTAGTTTAACTTATCCCTCTGGGGATCAATGACTACATTTCTACTTTAAAAACAACAACTGATGATTTAAACTCCATAGTAATGAAAGTCCTTAAACCTGGGATTGCCAAACAAACAAGTCAAGCAGTTCAAGGAAACAACATGCTAATCCACCTTCGAGTACAAGTTTTCAGTGATTTTTGAGCAAGACATTTATAAATGTTTTATCTATTTTCTCCTCTGTGTTTTTTTATTTCTAAAGTAATATCGTCATAAACCTGCCATTCGGCTGTTTGTTTATATCTTGTGGAGGAAAAAGTAAAGGAACCTCATTGTCCTCCATGCTGTTTTTGAATAGTGCAGTTTATTTGGTGAAAGTGTGTAGGATAGCACTATAGCTT
>JANHJO010011107.1:100785-118454 GCA_032468235.1 Pseudoxyrhopus heterurus
CAGCATATTGCCCCCAACAATCTGGGTACTCATTTTACCTACCTCGGAAGGATGGAAAGGCTGAGTCAACCTTGAGCTATAAACAGATGTATAGACTACTTTTTAATTTCATATGCAGTACATATATGAATTTTATACTGCAACAATTTCCAGTTCATTGATTAATGATGTAGAAATATATTTTCTACTTTAAATAAAAAATAAAATAGTTTGCCCAGATCTAACACATTTAGGCTTTTTTCAACAACCCCGGATGAACAATGTTGAAAAGTTAGTCTTTGAAGTAATAATTGTTTTGTTTAATCTGAATCAGTACTTCAGTGGATCAAACATATGCATGGGCAAATCATGCAAAATAAAGGAACTGAATTCATACAACAGATAGGCAGGAAAAAAATAGCTCTTTTTATATTTTGGAGTTAATGAATTCTCTAGTCCTTACTTTTTACTTTACCTTTCACTTTCCATGGCTCAAAACCAGTTTTTATTTTAAAATTTCTTTCGAAGTGAGTATTTTCTTCCTCTGAATATTAACCTTGTGTATTATCAGTAATAAACTTGCAGTTTTTGTTGTTCCCAATTTCCTGTTGCTTAGCAGGTGAGCTGCAAAATTGCTATCACATCTAATTAAAGCTCTTTAACAAGGAAAACAATGCCCAGTTTTCCTAGGCCAGAGCAGAGCTTTATCCTCATTTGATTTTCTTGACCTGAGGTCCAATTACACATTATTTTCTTTTGAACTCCAAGGATTCCCTGATGTGAGTAAGGTAGGTGCTATCAAAACATAGAACTAAAACACTTTCATCCTACTTTCCACAAGAGAGAGGCATAGGAAAAGGGTCAACCCCCAGGAACAAACTACAAGGTGACTTTTTAAAAACTTTTTTTCTGAACAGAACTATGCAAATGTACCTAGAAAATAATTAACAACTGGATTGCAATTCTTCTGTAAATAAAAGATGTAGAAACATTACATTAATTAGATTACAGTGTTATGTTTTTTTAAGGGCTGAAATGGGCCTTTTCTGGATGACATGAGCTGCCAGGGATGAACAATTTGTTGATTTAGCTGGCTTGTTAGAAAAAGAACTTTGGAATCAAATGGATCCTATGAAGATTTTACACTGCAAAAAATGTGAATAGCAACCCATGCTATATTTTTAAACTCTTTACTGTTAAAGTAATTCTACTGACTCTTAACTATTTTGGGCTGGTATGAAGTGTGTTTAGCATATGCAGGAAATCCTTGACCTATGACCACGAACGAATGGTTGTTGACCAATCCTTGGCGTTCTGGCTGTGCCAGCATTCCTGCAGTTGTATGACTGCAACCTGGGAACTTGACAACTGGCCTGAACTTCCAGTTGGTTGCAGCATCCCACAATCACATCCATTTGCAACCTTACCTGCCAGCATTCCCAGAAAGTCATTGGGGAAGCTGATAGGGAAGGCCAGAAATAGCTGGAGTAAGTTCTCCCTCCCCAATCCATGCTGCATCTCTCCCAGATGCTTTTGCACTATCTCACAGACCATTATGGTGCCAGGACCTCCCATCATGCCCTCTCCCAACCATCACCAACAACTTAGCTGCCTGCTGCCTCTTTTTTTTTTTTTTGAGCTATCTGGGATTTGTACCTTCCTGCTGGCTTCCCCACTGACTCACTGTAGGAAGTTGACAGGAATTTGCCTTGTCTAATGACCATGGAATTTGGTTAACAATGGTAATTGACGTTGTGAAACAATCCAGAATACGTCACCTATTAATAGAAATTGAGACTGGCTGCATTGAAAATGGCATTTTTAGAAGTTGTTACAATTGTTATAATGTTAAAGTTAGTATCACAAAAGGAAAATCAAAACAATACTATGCATAGAGAAGTAAAAGGGAAATAATTTTTAAGGGGGAAATAATATAAAAACAGTAATTAGAAATAATTTCAATGTTTATAAATGTGTTGATGTAATCATCAGTTGGGAAGAAATTTAAAACTATTTAGTTTTCCAATTTTGCATTTACTGATTTTTCTCTTCTTTTTTTCTCTTGCTTCATTTCCCCCCCTTTTCCCTTGTTTTTTTCCATTTACACGATTATGTACTACTTTTGAAACAATAACAAACTGCTGACATCAATATTAGTATATTTGGAGTTTTATTGAGATTTCTTGTTATTTCTTAAGATTGCAATTAATGTGGTTCCACACATTGAATTAATTATATAATAATTTTATGAATTTTATGATAATTGTAAACTCTTTATTTTCTCATATTTTATTTTTTATTCACTATGTGTGTTTCTGTCTTCTTTTTCATATGGATATTTATCCTGTTCCTTTATTTTTTTTAATAAATAATTTATAACTAAAGAGAAGAGACATAATGCCAACCTGAACTTTATAGATAAATATAGTTTACACAAAAAGCAGCACTGCAATAAATATGACTGATGTTAAGTACATTATACAAATGGAATCTAGCATGCAATATTTTATTTAAATAAAAATGGAAGTGTAGCCTTTCATAAACTATCTTGCAATATAAATGAAATACTTTTAATTACTTTAAAATTGTTTAATATTAATTACTCTGTAGAGCCTATGTATACATCTTTCATAAAATAAAATGTTAAGCACAATTATATATATTTATTCCTCAGTCATAAAATGATAAATACAGTTGTGCATAATAATTTACACATACATGAATATGCATCCATCGTATATCCACATACATGCATATCATCCAACACAATTCTTTCTTATGGTTAACTATATAATTCAAATGGTGGAAAGAAAGTAGTTAGTAAGTAATAGTAATTAAAGCACATGTTTTGTAAACTGATCCTCATTCATGTTCTCTCTAAGACCAACCCACCTCAAAGCTTTCTTACTTGTCCCTTTCGTATTCAATCCATACTCATTCAGTAGCCTTTTGCTCTACTCTCATATTACAGGAGGTCCCCAGTTTACAAATGAGTTCCATCCCCAAGGTGAAATGTCCCCAAGCACAGGAGAGATTACCTATAGGAGCAATTTGTCTTTAAGTCAAATTTGTGTGTAAGCCGGAACAGTATTATTATGTAATACTGAATAAGTGTTGTATAAAGAACTTGAATCATTATGTATTTAACTTGAATTGTCTATTTAACTGAAATGTTGCTCTGTTCTTAACTGTGGGTCATCCTTAACCTGGAGACTTGCTGTATTTGTTTTGAGGTTTTATCCTCATTCATTCTGTCCATTTGACCAAAACTACTTAAAGCATTTCCTATTTAGAGTAATCTCTCATTAGATTCTTATATTTAATTCTCATTCATTCAGCACTCATTCATTCTTGATCCTGCATCTTTTTTTTTAGTAGGCACATTTCTTATATTACCTATTCCAATTGCATGCAACTTACTTCTAGGTTTCTCCTGACATATTCAATGTCCACATAATAAAATGGTTGAAATGAGCTTACATGAAGCAGTATTTCCTTCTACTGGCAAATGTTTATTCCTCACAATATGCTATCCACTACACTAGGGTTTGACATTTTTAAAACTTTTTTTAGTTAGCATTCTGCCATGATACACTATCTCCTTGCTTTGTTTTTTTTTCACCTTTTACATATAACTTGAAATTGTTCATGCTATTTCTCCTATCAAACACAATTCTGGGTTTTGCTGCATTAATTTTCAGACTCATCCTCATTGTATCATATACACTTATCTATAATTTGCTGCAAAATTACAATATACTCAAGAACTGAAATGGGTAACAATCAACATGACAAACATACATGATCAGGGCATACAAATTTGTACTTTGTAAGTCAGGAGAAACTTATTTAACCTCTTGGCCCCATTGCTCTTCATTGGAAAGGAAGGAATTACAGGAAAGTAAGCAGGCACACAATGGGGAATACACACTCAAACAATGCACTGGCATTGGCAGATGTGAAGGCACTCAGCAAACAATCTAGTGTATTCCCCTTTGTGTGCTTACTCATTCTGTTGTAATCTCTTCCTATGCAATCTTTCTGCTCCGTAGGGTGGGGTTGAGCGGAGAATGGTCAAGCATAGGAGAGATTGGAGAGGGGGGGAGAGAGAGAGGGAGAGAGAGACTTGGATGTTTCTCTCTTGCTTTTCAGACATGAGCAGGAGAGGACTTGGATGATTGATGAGGTGAGAAGAGGCGACTTCCAGTTATGCATACAGTCAATGTGCAAAACAATTGGCTCTTCCTTGTTTTCTGCCATATCTTTCTTTGCCTGTCATTATCCTAATAGGACTGCACATTCCACACTACCATCCCAATCTCCCTGACCTAGGCTGCTCCACACCCAGGGCTCAGACTCAGCATCTCTTAGATCAAGTATCAGCTACCTTATTGCCCTTTCTTAGCAACACATCACCAACCATCCTCTCTCTGCAATTCACTCTACCCTCACCCACTCTAATCTCACCAAAGTGGGGAAAGGGAGCAACAAGGACAAGAGCCTTTTCTGCCATGTCCTCCACCTTCAGGAGCACTGAACCCCTTGAAGTGAAGTCCACTCCCAGCCAAGCCATAAGGCCTTAAAAACTGGCTCTGCTGATTGGCTTGGGGTCCAGATAAAGATGTGTCATCCTAGAGGTAGATTAAATTGAAGATTCCCATGTCCACACCACTGTATTCCCACCCCCGCCATCTAAACTATTTCTCTGCCAATTTTAATATTATATTTGTTGTACTACTATTTTAATCTTTCATAATATTGTTTTATCAGATTGTAAGCCACCTGGAGTCACACGAAGTGAGATCACGAAGTGAGATGTTTATATATAAACATATAAACAAATAAATAAATGGATAGGTTGCTAATCCATATGGCCAATTCAATGGTAGTCACAGGACACTGGTTGATCCCATTATAAAGCCTTCTGCATGCTCCTGTGCCCTCTGCTACCCCATGTCCCGAACCAGGAAACTGAATCTGGTAGAGTCTCATCTAGCTGCTAATATGATCCTGCTGCTGCTGCTGCCCAAAAGTCCAGTCACAGCCCATAATCACTACCTGCTGCTGCCTGGGAAAGCCACACCTGATGTTGCTGCTGCCCCATTATAAAATGCATTATGATGCAGGTTTTATCGTTTTGATGTCCTTGTGGTTAGGAATGTATTCCTATATCTTGTTCAAATCCAGTGACTAATTGGTTCAAGAAGCAGTTGCAATGCAATAATAACATAAACATTGCCATTACTAAGCTTCCAAGAATAAGTTTTGGCAGTGATCATTATTCATCTGTTTGGCTTAGGCACTATATTACCAAGAGTGGGAAGCCTATGTATTATGCTAGATTGGATTGGATTGAAGAACATCTCAAGGAACGCTGCAATGCTTGCTCCCTTGAGAAACACCATTCCCTCATCTAGTAATTCTAAAAGCAACAGTAAATTACTGTAATATACACATTATCTTCTACAAACTGTCATTAAAATCCAATTCACGTTGTCTTTTAGTCCTCTCTACTTGAAATAATATGCGATCCTTGCCAGAATGATCTCTTCTTTGGTTATCTTTGAAGTCCAATTTAAGAACATTCTGGCCATATGAAAACTATCAAAATGTAGTTATGCATCTTATACTGTGAAGACTTTCTGCTTATGTTGTATAGAGGGCCCAAACAAAACAGCTACTGTTATGCTACGTTGATATGGAGTAAAGAGCCTTTCAAAAGTTACATTGCAGGAATTCTTTTACGATGTCCATATGGTAGCTATAACACTTGAATCAACATTCAGGGTTTAATTTATTAGTTTTATTAAGTTGGTCTATCGCCTTTAATACATAATTTTATTAACTCAGTGGATGGATTACACAGTAATGAGTGTCCTGTAAATTGAACTTGACTTCTGGTGACTTCAGGAATCTAAGTAGTTATCTTGGTGATAATAAGGAAGTGGTTTGTCATTGCTTTCTCCTAGGATATTTTTCAGCTTCTCTACTGAGAATTCTTTCTCTCTCTCTCCCTGGAACATCATATCTACATTACATTCAGATACTGCCCATTTTGTCCTACTACAAGGCCAGGCAATATCTCTCTATGTTTCTCTGTCTCCTCTCAGACTCTTCTTTTGAATATGTTATCTCAGTTTCATTAACCAATGACAATGAAATGATTATAACAAAGCTTTAATTAAAAACCAAATGTAACCCACGCTAATAAAAATATTAACCTTCAGAACATAATGCTTGATAAAAAAATTATCTGGGGAATATAAGCTTTGAATCAAAGCCTCTCCTTATTTCTTTGTCAAAAAATATTCAACCATAGTAGGCTTTGCTAACTGTATTATAACTGTAACTGTTTTAGTTATCATAGTGTTGCCATCTACACTCCTACAGTCAACTGTACTACCAATGCCATTTGCACATTGCTCACTTGTACAAGTATAGATAGTCCATTTCAAATGTTTGTATCTAATGTGCAGATGATAGGGAAAAATGCAAATAGAGCAAGGCTATCCCTTGAGTAAGTATTGTAGTTTAGCATTTAATCTTCCTTTGTATATTGAAGGTCCCAGTTCTTTCTGTTAGGGATTGTGTGTTTACTTAGGAAGTGTAGAAAATGATAACAATAGTCAGAGTTATGAGGAAAAAAATCCAGTATTCTTGTATATATTGTTGCAGCTTTAAAAGAAAGTAAGTATTATTTTTAGGAAATAAAGTTTATTTTAAATGTACTAAATGTACTCTCAGCACAAACTGTAAGAATCTCTAGAGATAGGCACTCTTTCTAGAAAAGGTCAGGTTATGCAATTAGTCTTAAGCAGTTTTCAGCAACAATGCACATGTTTTAATAGGACAGTGCATTATAGCCACAGCTTCTGAGTATACGTGGAAGAAAGCTAGCCGCTGTTTCAATGCTCACTTCCCAATACACTTTGCTTGACTCTCTCTGCATTTCATTCCCTTGCAAGACTCTAAGGCAGGGGTGTCAAACTCATGGCCCATAGTCTGGATGCGTCATGTGCTGGCCCCGCCCCCGCCTTGTTTAGGAAAGGAGGAAAAAGTCCAGATACGTCACGTGATGCCACTGTGACAACGCGAGTTTGACACCCCTGCTCTAAAGGGACTTTTTTTTTAAATAGTCTTTATTTTTTAAAACATTATACACATATATATACATGGTGCGCAAATCAAGCACGCACGTCATCCTTACATATTATTCTATTATGTACATTATTAATCTTATCTTTACTATCACTATGTCCGTGTTAAATCGTAACCATTCATCCATTACAATAATATATAAACATTATGAATCTATCCTTACAATCTCTACTACTTTATTAAAACATAGTGAATCAACCTTTCTTTTCCTTCTTCTTCCATCCAATTATACCAGGGGCCCCAGTTCCTGTAGTACTCAGTTTCCCCCTTATCCTTCATGCTCTAAAGGGACTTTCATCCTCAAATATCAACAGATACTTTCTGCAAACAAAAGCTTTTCCAAAGGCTGCTCCATGTAGAATATGTTGCAGCAGTCCAACCAAGTTGCAACACAAAGGTTGTAAAAATACAACTTCTTCAGAGGAAGTACAATCCCATCTTCAGTATTCCCAGACTGATGTTAATAGATGGCCCTGTAGTTCATTGCAAAAAAAAAAAAAGCAATTTTGTATTTGTAGGATTTAATTTGGGATTGTTTCACCTGATTCCAGGTCCTGATAGCTCTCAGACATCAGTTCAGGCTTTTCATGGATCATGTCTGCCTAGGCTAGTTATGTATAATTGGGGTAATCATCATACCGATGACTCCTCATTCTGAACTGACAGATCATGTCTCCCAGCAGCTTCAACTGCCAAACTTTAAAAAAAAAAATCCCAAGCAATCTCTGAAATCTCTGAATCTCCCTGAATTCATTCATCATCAGGATCCCACTAGTGATGCACCTACAATGAGTAATTTGACAAGTGATCTGACCACAGCAAAAACAAATTCCAGTGTCCTTGTACATTCCAAAATAAAGACTGTTTCAACCAGGTGTGATTATTTGTAATAAATCAGTGGTCACCATGGAGGCTCTGAACTCACGAGCCAGATCACTAAAATACCTTTAGGAACTTTGTAGTAATCATGACTCATGAGACAATTTACATGTAAAAGGCAACTGCTAAATAGTCAGGTAGTCAGTGCCAACAGCAGCGCAGCTAATTTTCCATCCCAATTCCATACAAAGGCACTCACACCAGCCACCTCAAGGACAGTATGTTAGCTCTTCAAGATAGGCCAAACAAGAAACAATGCAGTTACAATACAGAATCTTCCTGCTTTCTTCTACTCGCCAGAAAACTAGGGAAGATCTGATTTGAAATGCTTCCCATCTGCTTCTATGGCCTGAAATACCCTTTGAATGATAGTTGTCGAATCTGTCTCCCACATACCATTACACAATGCTCCTTGCGAGTCTTCTACATAAATTTATGTTGTGCTGCTGCAGGACCCAAATCCTGGTTACAAAATATGAGAGCTACATCTCCAGTGCTCCCAGTCAGGAATACCCAACAAGTCTACATGCTCATCAACAACCATGTTGTAGATGGATATAATCTAAATAATAATAAATTTATTGTCATTGTACAGACCTGACATTTACCAGCATCTTAGAGACCAAGTCACCTGATAATGTTTCTACCTGGGCTAGGATTGGGGAAACTGATTTAGAAGAGACATGCATAATATGTGGATGTCCTATAACAGCTTACTTAGTGCCCTCCCACTATTCATGCCCCTGCCTATCACAGTCCCAATTTGGGAACCATTGCAGCATCTCAATCAACAGAGACAGATTATCCCAGACCAGAAGCTGAAGTCTAGTCTCCAACTGTTCTTCATGCCCCTGCTCAGCCTCTAAGGATGGTGATAACAGCCCTAATTCAAAGCTCCATAATTGTTGTTGTTAGCAATGCTTTTCATAGTATTCCTCACAGTAGTAGTAGCATTCTTCATAGCAGCACACAACTAGAGACAAGGACAAAGCAGGTACCAGATCTTTCTAAATCCTTCCCCTGAACCTTCTCAGGTCTGCCATCAACAGATCCAATTTCTTTCTCCCTTCTTATGTGACCCCCAAAACAGAATGCAATATTCCAAAAATGTGATACAGTCCATGGTGTTTGTTCACATCTACTTTCTCTTCTGACAAAGTGTAAGCTAAATCCAAATGCTCGCTAAAAACAATTAGCTGTGGAACCACTTAGAAATAACAAAACAATTGTCTTTCAAAATTTTGTTTTCAGATACATTTTAGCAGAGGCAATTGGACTTCCTCACTGAATATCTTTTATCCACTACTTCTATGCTCAAAACTCACCTTACCAAGTATTATGGTCATTAGGAAATAAAAACAATTCAGACTCTATTATGTGTGGTTTGCAGACAATAAGTTATAATAATGGGAATCAGGATTTTCCTAAAGTTTAGTATTAGACAAGTCTATGCAAAGATTAAAGCATCTTTGCATCTGGAGAAAGATATCCAATAGTTAGCTAAGGAAACCAGTCTTGAACTTTTGAATATATAACATTTTCAATCTTGAGTGGCCAATATTTGGCTGTTTTCCTTCTTCAGTGAGACATTTTCCTTTTTTCTAAATTAAGACCTTTGAAAAATATGATGTTTGTCTTATATTTTCATTCTGGTGGATTCACATATTGTGCTAAATCATAATATAGTCTGTTTGGTTTTAGCTCAGTGTGGTGTATGAAAATAGTCACTGTATATTGTAAATCATGATATAAATTTTAGAGCTATGTATGAATAATTATAATGATTTACAATATTGGTAAAATTGGTAAAAATTAATAATAGCCCTGCATCATATGTAAACATACATATGATATGGGCAATGTATCTTTATTATCTTTACTAAGACAATAGTCAAAACATGAATTTTCTATTCAAATACCATTTTAGTTGTAAATTCCTAGATGTCAGTAGGCCTACTTGAATACTATAATATGTATAATATATAAGAAGTGTTGCTTATGCTTAGCTAAGTTGATGGATCCATTATAAAAATAGACATAACATATGTGAAGTGATTTTAAGTTTGAGGACTTGATGAAGATGATGTATAAATACTTTATTTTGGTGCTGAAATAATGAGCAAAAGTGAGATAATTTTGTTTTGCTTTTTGAAGTGGGATATACTGAGTGAAACCCAGTTGAAAAAGCAAAATAAAATACTTCAACATCTGTGTCTTAAATGTTTATATTCCATCAGGATACTAGTATATTTGTTCAAGCCAGTGGAAGAATAAATAGCTTTCCTTCAGTTGAGTTCAAATACCTTAATCTGCTGTCAGTGCTGCTGCTATCAATACTGTAATGTGTGATAATGTGATACCTGCTTATTTTCTAGAGCTTGGGTTTCTAAGATGGTCTGATAATAAGGATAAAGTGGACAAGTAGGTATCATTACTACTTTTTCCACAACAAGAAGCAGCTGTATGAATTTTGTCAATCTCAAAATGATATCCAGGCCAATGAGGAGGGGAAGGGGAAGGGAAATGGAAATGGAAAGGGAAAAGAAAGTTTCCAGCTCCACGGACTGCATTTTATATGCCAATCTGGTTGTTATTCTAATATGGACAGAATAAGTATACGTTTCTTGCTCATTAATACAGAACATCGTTTTTAGTATGATAAATCATTGCAAAGAAGTTAGTAAGAAAGATGGATGGATTTTATAACATACCATTTAAGTAAATTAATGTCCAATTGATTTGCATCTTTTGATTATTGTAAACCATCCAGAGTTATTAAAATGTGGTGGGATGTAAATGATACATTAATTCAAAGTATGATAGCTTCATACTTTGAATTAATGTATCATTTACATCCCACCACATTTAAAAATATGTTGATCAGAAAATTATAAAGACAGTGAGGTATACATATGAGGAGTCACATATTATTTTTAATATAAAGCAACTTTCATTTTTCTAAAGGTTTGTCTGATTTATTCCTAACACATTCCTATCTTGCCAATAACATTTCTCATAAGAAATTACAAACTGTATTTCTAGCTTACAGCAATTTGTTTATAATCAAAATGAAAACATCAAAGTGAAATTTAAACATGTACAAGGTGTTAGTTATTTATATCTTACTTAAATTAATTTTAAATTAATTTTTGTGGGAAGCTTTTAAGATATTCTATGAAGTGTAGCCTGACCAAGATTACCTGATTATTAATTAATGTTCCTGTTACATTATATATAACATATAGAAAAATTATCAAAAAGCAATATCCATAAAACAAATGATCAACTACTTATATATTGCCAAAAATATGAAGCTATTCCTCTCACATTTATAACATCAAATAACAAAAAAGTGTCTTAACATTTGTTTGTGAACAAGAAATAATACACAGCCAAATTTATACCCAGTTAATATTTGCAGTGCACCAATATATCTTCTTCAATCACCACCGTCAGCATAGGATTATCATAAGCAGATACATCATACTGGCATACCAATAGAATTAAGATGCATATTAAGTTTTTTTAAGTTGATATATTTTAAATAATCAAATATTATAATATAACTGTTGCCATGAGAAGAATTGCAATGATAATAAATCCTTGTTATACTCACATCTATTTGTTTCACTACAATAAAAAGAAGCATGATTCTTTATATACAAAAGGTAGTATTTTTAAAAAGCTTTATTGTGGGGAAGGTTATACATAAAAAAAATATAAATGATTAACATGAGGTATGCAGTAATTTAATAAAGCAGTTTAATAATAATAATTAATAGTAGCAATTAAGCTAAATAATGTATGTGAAAGATAATTTTGTAAAAAAAAATCCTTGTTCAACAATATAAATCAATAGTGAACTTTTAAGATAGAAACTACAAATTACCGTCTTCATTCTAAGAAAGGGTCACTGCTTAGAAGTAATATAATTATAAGCTGCTATATTATATAGCATTGACATGCAAATCACCACAGCATTAATATAATATTCTATAAATAATGGTGACACACTATTCTTAAAACATTAGACTACTACCTTCCTTTCTCATATGAAATGGAATCTTAATGAGCAAATGACAATCAATTCTTGTAATTGTAGATGTTATCCAGGTAAACATCCCTTGGCATAAAGTTTCAAATTAAAAATGCAAAGGCTTGTATCAAACACCATTGACTAATTAGATTAGCTTACCTTTGGCTCCATGGAAATGAAGTTGTGAGTACCTCTACTTGAGAGAACTGACCTTTTAATTGTTTTACTATGGTAAAAATGGTAATAATCCTTCAGTGCTCCAATCTGTAAGAGACAAAAAGATTTTGGGGTGAGGAGTGAGGAGAAAAGAGAAAATTTATGAAAAGCAGTTTCCTCTTTTTCAAAAGGTCTATAAATTATGCAGTTACTACCTGGGCTGAAATGTTACTTGAACCCAAGTATTCATCTTTCAGAAAGAAAGATACAATATGGAATGGTTGAATGTCCTTGAGGTTGTAACTATATAACTGGAGATAACAACTGAACTGGCTGTTTTGTCTGTATCTACCTTTTAATGTTTAATTTATATGCAACATTTTATGTTCCAATCAAGATCTACATTAGTTTTTCAAACCCACTAATATGGTACTAAAATCATTCAGCTTAAGGGTATTTATTGTAAAACTATAAATATTTAATTCATGAGAAAAATTCATCTCAACTTTGGTAAGAAAAGCTTATTAGAACATTTGATCTTCAAAAGCAGATTAAATTATTTAAAGACTTATTGTTTTCTAAAAAGAAGTAGGAAATGGAGACATAATTTCTGAATTGTACATCCAGTTTTTTTGCATTGTGAAAAAAGCATTTGGTTTGCACTCCATGGCATTCATAGGGATCAGCAGAGCAAGGGAGAAGAGTCAAAAGATGCATCATGTCCCAACACAAAGCCTACAACTTGCGTCAACAAGACAATATGAAAGAGTAGTTTGTTTCTTGATCTCACCATGTACAAGTACTCCTCAATTTACAACAGTTCATTTAGTGACCGTTCGAAGTTACAACAGCACAGAAAAAAGTGATTTATGACAATTTGCCCCATGGTCCTGTGATTTACATTCAGATGTTTAACAACTGACTCACATTTATGTCAGTTGCAGTGTCCCAGACTTATGTGATCCTCTTTTGCGACCTTCTGACAAGCAAAGTAAATGGGGAAGCGAGATTCCCTTAACTACCATTACTAATTTAAGTACTGCAGTGATTCACTTAACAAATGTGGTGAGAAAAATCATAAACTGGAACCAAACTCACTTAACGAATTTCTCACTTAGCGGCATTCATTTTGTGCTCAATTGTGGGTGTAATTTAGGACTACCGGTACTACAGAAATCATTGCCTGATATTCTACCAACAGGATGTATTTTTAATAAAAGGATTGTTGCATTAAGTAAAAGGAAAGACAAGAAATTGGGCAGAAGATTTTTTTCCCCGTAGGATTTTATTTATTCCATGTCACTGTGTTTTTTTCAGTTGAATCATCAATCATCACTACAAATGAAACAAGGTTCAAAAAGTGTAAGCAGTTTATCTATTACCTAACAATATACTCCTGTTAATCCATTGGATAAGAGATCTACCTGAAGAAGCAGCTAAGAAGAAAAATAGGGGGTTTGTACCAACATCAACAATTGATTTTGTAATGATTGCCCAATACTATAGATTTCATTTCTATTCCTTATATAAGAGTAAAATTTTCACAAATTATGATGGTTTGTAATAAGCAAGTAAGCAAAACAGAGATATCTGACAAAATACTTACTCCACTGAGTCAAGTTTGTCTCCTAGTGACCTGATGGAGACATATATGTTGGACCATATATGCTTCTCATTGACTTCTTCCAATACATATTTCAATATTTCATGGAGGTCACTGATCTTAAGTCCTAACCAGACTACTCAAACCTTACAGTAAAAAAGAAAACTTCTGTAATCCTGAATTATTCAATTCAATATTATCCTTATGACAGTTGCAGTATCTCAGGGTCATGTGACCACCTTTTGTGACCTTCTGATAAGCCAGGGGTTTCCAACCTTGGCAACTTTAAGACTCAGCAAACTGGCTGAGGAATTCTGGGAGTTGAAGTCCACAAGTCTTAAAGTTGCCAAGGTTGGAGACCCCTGTGATAAGCAAAGTGAAGGTGGAAGCCATATTTACTTTACAACTGTGCTACTAACTGAACAACTGTGGTGATTCACTTAACAACTGTGTCAAGAAAGAATGTAAAATGGGGCAAATTCACTTCACAAATGTCTTACTTAGCAACAGGAATTTTGGCCTCAGTTGGGGTTATATCCTCATTGAGGACTGCCTGTAATTGCATGTCAAACAAACTTATAGCATTCATTGTAACCGATATAGTAGGCTACAAAAATAATCCTTTTAAGATGAAACATTTTGTAATAATATCAATAAGAGTATCAATAAACATTTTATTTAATGTCTTTAACTTGCCTTTATTACTTTTATAGATAAGGCAAGGAACATACGAATACTCCTATTTTCCCCATAACAGCAACCTGGTGAGGCCTGGGCTGAGGGAGACTGACCCAAAGTCACCCAGATAGCTTTCATGACTAAGGAGGGACTAGAATTCACAGTCTCCTAGGTTCTAGCCTGATGTCTTAATCACTAGACCAAACTGGCTTCCTATCACTCCAAATGCATAGTCAGAATAAATGAAATCTTTTCCTTTTATTAACTTCGGAAGAAAATTTAAGTAAACAATTTACCTAGATAATCACCCAATACAATTAATGGAAAGAATGTATTTATTAAAGTTGTACACTGTCACAATGTCTACCTGCAATAGCCACAAATCCAGAAAGACTGCTAATAGTGGACCTATTTCCTTGGGACAGTGACATCCCTTCAAGAGATCAAGGTCAGGACAACTGCAATGAACAAAATGTAACTATGTCTTGCTTGGATTCAACTTTAGATGGCATCATCCCATTCACACCATGATAGCCTGCAGTCACTGGGACAGAATTTTGACAGAATCTCCTGGTGGGCCTTGTGAGGGGAAGAGGTTGCAGTGCAAAGCTGAGTATAATCAGCACATGATGGTATCATACCCTGAACGTTTGGATGATTTCTCACAGCAATTTTATGCTGAATAACAAGGGAGAAGGAAATATCCCCTGTGGCACATTACTGTAGGGGAAGAACAGGCAGAACCTGGGGGCAGAGTCAATTAACCCAGAGTTGTTACATTTCTGCAAACGGTCTAAGTCTAACCCATCTTGCATTTGTTGACTTTTATCTAACACCAATTTAGTGTTGACCATTAGTTGTCTGGATTCTTGTGAATAGGCATGATTAATAAATCATCTTAACTGGAACCTGAGGTGTAGTCCTGAGGTGTGGTCCTGATTCTTCTGACAACTAAGGTTGACTCAGCTTTCCATCCTTCCAAGGTGGGTAAAATGATTGTTGGGGGCATGCTGACTCTGTAAACTGCTTAGAGAGGGCTGGAAAAGCACTGTGAAGCGGTATATAAGTCTAAGTGCTATTAAAAGTACTATTGAAGTACAAGGAATTGACCTGACTGTCTGACTGCTACTGACTGGAATTGCCTATTGAGTAGGAACAGCATGACCATAAAATACTGCCACCCATCCCTAACCCTCACAGACAGTCCCTAGGAAAGCCATAGTTAATGGTCTAATAAGCAACAGGAGATTTAAAGATTTCCATAAAGATCACAATAAAGTTCACTGACTATAGCAACTAAAGTCATAACCATTCTGTACTCAGGCCTTGAAAAAGGCCAGATAATCTATTTTCTTCAGGATGCTCTACAGCTGCATCAATCACTACATATTTAACTACCTTCACCCCAAAATGAAGATTGGGATAAATAGACTTCCTTTAAAGAGAGGGTGCCCAGAGCTTCTTTCAAGGATGCTGGAATCATCCCTTCCCACAGAGAGCATTAACCACCTCTTGGATCAATCAAGTCCCCTTTCCATTTCCATATAAGAGCGAGGAAGAACATGGTTCAATACTGTAAGTGGTAAGGGTCATATCAGAGAGACCCAATGTAAACCTCAGATTATGCAAGCCATAATGAATCCATACAATAGAGCTAGGATGCCCCAAACACCACATTAAACTCTGCCTACCTTTGGCAAATCTAACTGACTTTGTTAGCAAAATGCATCCAAAGTGAGTGAGCATCCTGCCCATTCTTCTCTAAAGTAAGGCTGTTGGCCCACCTTACTAACTCAATCAGATAAGAAAAATAATGATGCTATAGGCTAGGATATGAATTTGTACTTGTGCTTGGTCACATTTATTTTTGATCTTTTTCCACCAGTGTTTTAGATATTATTTCTGGTGGTTCAGGTCCCATAACTGCTCAGAGAATCAAGGTGTGCCTCAGGATCAGGACACCAAAGGGGATCACCTTGGAGAACATTCATTGAGAGCCTGAGCTACAGGAAAACAAAGCCACCGGTGAACTCACCTCTGACACAACTGGGAAATTCCTCAAGTGCTTCCAAGAAACCATCTGAATTCGTGCATTTAAGACACATTCTAACCTAACTGATCCTACTCTGCAGAGGTCTTTATAGCAGTTAATCTTAGTTGGATCAGAAAGAGATTCAATTTGACAATGAGGCAGATCTAATTTTGTCATGTTCTATGCAATTGCTCTGACCATGTGTCAGGCTTGAGAAGACAGGTCCATAATTGCCAAAATATAACTGATCCAGACCTCTGGCATGGAGCCTGAAGTCAATCAACATCCTAAAATTGTGTTTCTCAACCTCAGAACTTTAAGATGTGTGAACAATTGCAAGAATTCCACAGGCAGCATGCTAGCAGTTTAGAAAACACCCCCACTACCTCAATAAGAATGTCCCTTGTTGTGTATCATCCAGTAAGATCAATACCTCCATCCCAACTTTTAGCTCAAGATTGCTGCAGGACTCAAAACATACAGGGAAAATATTCAAAAGTATCACCACTCTCAACCAGATCTTAATAATAAATGTCTGGTCCATCATCTTATCCAGAATTAAGTCATAGATGAAGCATGGCCTTGCACCTGGGATTTACCAGCAACTTAAATCCAAAGTTATGAATGATTCAACCATCAGGATTCGACTGGGGCTGCCAAGCTGGAAATGGAAGTTCACAATAAATTCTGTTCTTTCTTCCTTAAAATTACCAAGCACTCCCTACATATCTTCCAGGTACCCGGGATACCTGACCATAACTAGAATCAAATTGTGGACCCATATTAAATCTAACTAACCACCTTCCAATCAAAATAAAAGAACCACATTAAGAATCACAACATTAAATCACACAGTAACTCAATCACAACTATATACAACTCTTACTCACAACCTCACTTAACTCACAGCACCCAAAACAAACTTCCATAAATGACCTACCCAAACTACTACTTACTACTCACATTCAAAAGTGCCAGCTATTTTACCAGAATTCTGCCAGACTGGCATCAACAACAAATCTCCATCGATTCAACATTAACAAATGCTACTGTGTTCAATACTTTCCCCCAATTTATAGCAATAGCACTGTATTTATATACCGCCTATCAGGGCTTGCAACCCTTTCTAAGCGGTTTACAATGTCAGC
>JANHJO010011107.1:129264-141692 GCA_032468235.1 Pseudoxyrhopus heterurus
CCTCCAGTCATGTTAGCTCAGGAATTCTGGGAGTTGAAGTCCACAAGTCTTAAACTTGCCAAGTTTGAAGGCCCTTGTCATATTGGATGAGCTATTGGAACACTGCTATCATGTCACCCCTAGTCCTTCTTTTTATCAAACATGATATATAATACATACATACAATATGTGTGTGTGTATGTATGTATGTATGTATTTCCCAGCTTAGAAGTTATTTATTTATTAAAATTGTTCACTGCTCATCTCTCCGCAAGATGACTCTGGGTAGCTTACAACATTAAAAGCAGTAAAACCATAAAAATATCTACATATAATAATATAAAATTATGATTCAAAGTGAGAGGACAGGGAAGTGGATGTATGTGGGTGGGGAAAGGTGGGATTTATTATTGGTCCATCAACTACATGCAGAGTGGCTTCATGTAGGTGTTAAAAAGGAGGGGAGAGAGTACCAGGGCCCAGCAGCATGTCACAAAAGAGCAGCCATAGACTGGGTCTTTCACTCCCTATTAACACCAACTGGAGAAAGAAGCCAACCCAGCACAAAACTGTGCTGCCCAGCCTCAGAACCGCTAGCCAGCCCAAGAAGGGATACCATGATCAATGGTATCAAGGCTGCCAAGAGGTCAAGGAGAGCAAAGATGGTTGCACTACCTGCATCCCATTCTTCCCAGAGATTATCCACAAGTGTGACCAATGCTATTTCTGTCTCATAACAGGGCCTGAATCCTGACTGGAAAGGGTCCAGATAATAACCCTCTGAAGTTGCCAAGTTGTCACATTTTCTACCATCTTTCTTAAAAAGGGAAGAGTAGTAACTAGATGAAAATTGACCAGGTAGATGGGATCAAGCCATGGTTTTTAAAGGAAGGTTTAAACCAGGGTCTCCTTAAAAGGTCCTGGGAACGTCCCTTCCTGCAGTAAGGAATTTATCACTGCCGGAACCGACCTGCTAGTCACTGTCCTGGAGGTTTTCACCAATCAGGATGGACCAGGGTCTAATTGACAGGTGATTGCACTGACTGGATTGAGGAGTTACAGCCTCAAGTGCTCAGACAACCCCTGGGACCACTTTGACCAAGAGAGAGGGAGGGAGGAGGTAAGGAAAGATAAGATGAAAAGGGAAGGGAAGGGAAGGGAAGGGAAGAGAAGAGAAAGAAAAGGAGGAGGAGGAAGGAGAGAGTACAATTCTCATCATCGCTGGAGAATTCTGAGTACTGTAGTTTCAATGTATCTGGAGAGTGCCAGATTGGAGAATTGCTTATAGATCAATGTAGATCAGCATTATCCATATCAAGGTTATGCAATCTGTCTTATGGTAGATGTTCCTGAGCTATACCTACCAGGATGCTTACAATGAAATATGCTAGAAATTTTGATTCAGCAGCATTTGGGAACCATAGGTTGGTTACTCCAGATCTATAATGACTAGCAGCAATTCTGGACAGTTTCAAGCAAGAGATTTTTGTTAGGCTTTCATTAAACTGTCAGGCATTAAACTGAATCATAGTTCAATGGTAGTTAAAATTTTAAAATATAAAATTAACTTAATTTTTTTTCTTTGAGAAAAGTCTAAGAAAAGAATATTTTAAGTTAATGTAACTCTGGTTATACTCCAGTAAATACTTTTGATATCAATTGTGCATAAATAAATTAATCTGTTAACTCTTATTTAAAGTTGTCTCATGTAACTTTATTTGGACTCTCTTCCACAAAATAAAACAGACAAATTCCTAGGAACATAAACAGGTTAGTAAGTAAACAAAAAAGTCACCAACCAATCACTGACTGATTTAGACTGTATGGTGATCCCCAATTAAATTCTTTTTGTAGGATATAATCTCATATAGTCTCAAGCAATCACAGGTAACATTACATCAGGGGTGTCAAACCTGATTGCATCATGGTCCGTATCATGACGTGTCGGGATGTTTTTTTGCCTTTGTGGAGTCAGGGTGGGTGTAGCCTGTGTGGGCTGTATCCACCCACAGGCCGCCAGTTTGACAGGGATGGATTACATGTATGCACTTGATACAGGAATATAAACATAGACGTACACGGAGAAATTAAAGTCTATTTTAGCTACCAAAAATGCAAGATCCTTCCTAGGTCTTGCTACTATTGCATTCAGTGAACAAGTATCAAGTTCAGCACATGAAGATACATCTTTCTGTTAGGATGTTATTTCAGATCATGCTGGCCAATTGGTATGCAGTGTTAAATCATAGTTTAGTATTAAATGAATGAGCATTAGACTGTTCAGTTTTACTTTCCCCTCTCATTTTCTGTCTTGGTCACAGGAGAAGAACATAGGAAGTTTCCACTACTTTTAAAATTATTAGAGTTCTACATTACATTCATAATATTATGGTTAAAGAAGTAAAAGCAGGAAGACGTTTGAAAAAAACTAAAGTTAACAAGATCACTTTTAAAGCTAACCCATTTGCATTTGGACCTTACAGGGAATTCTTATCCATTTAAAAATAGAAGAGGAAACTTCAATTAAGTCAGAAAAAGAGTATATTCAAGTTCATAGCAAATGTTTATCATTCTACAAGTAGTCTTCAACTTACAACTATTCGTTTGATGACTGTTCAAAGTTACAATGACACTGAAAAAAGTGACTTGCCACCAGTCCTCATACTTACAACCCCAGGGTCACATGATCAAAATTTGGACACTTGGCAACCGGCATGTATTTGCAACAGTTGCATCATCCTGGAGTCATGTGATCACCATTTGTGATCTTCCCAGCCTACTTTTGACAGGCAAAGTCACTGCGGGAAGCCGAATTTGCTTAAATGACCATGTGATTCATTTAACTGCAATGATTTTCTTAACCGCAGCAAAAAAAAGTTGTAAAAATCAGGCACCACTCACTTAAGAATTGCCTTGCTTAGCAACTGAAATTCTGGTCCCAATTGCGGGTGTAAATCGAGGACTATCTGTAGCCCTTAAAAAGTCGATTCTGAAGGATTTCTTTTGGACTGTCTAAACATTCAGTTTTTGAAAAGTCTATTTATAATCACAATACTTTCATTTATATATGTATTAGAAAACATATAGGATATAACATTCAATCTAATGGAAACAGTCTCTCCCTCTCCCTCCCCTTCTCCCCTTCTCTCTCTTTTCTTCTTTCTTTTTGAAAGGAATTGAATGTATATATAACAATTGTAGGAAATATTATAGTGTTATTCCAATTTCTCGCTTGTTGGCTTAGAAACTTAAAAGAGGGAAAATCTTAATATTAGAAGAATGTAACATAGGTTGTGGAAAAAAAGCTTTCAAAATATAGAAAGATGGCAGTCTTCCATTTGTTATGGGTTTTTGTGCTCTCTTGGTTCCATAGAATAAAAATAACAAATTATTACGATGCTATTTTGTTTAACAATATGCTTTGTATAACACTATGAAAAATTTCAATTTATAAGGCAACCTTAACTTTCCAAAAGCAAATAACCCTGACAAGAAAGAAAAATGGCTACAGGTTTTGTTGTAAATGATTGCACTATATCAATGTATCCAATTAGGTATAAAAAAAGTCACAGCATTTCATGTACTAAATGGACACAATGCTTATTTATATGGAATTTCTGAGTACAGCTCTACAGAAAAATGATTATTAAGAACTTGTTATCTATGAAGGAAAAATCCTAACAATGTAATTGCTCTCTTTCTGGTCTCTCACTTTTTATTAAAAGTAAATGTCATTTACTTTTGTCATTTTGTCCTAAAAGTAAATGAGTCAAAATCTATCCTTGGAGTATCTGCTGTTCTGTGGAATACAAAGAACAGATATCTTGGGTTAATAGGTTATGGAACAATTCTATAACCTTCTATCCATCACACAATATTTTATTTTCTAGACTAGAGCATTCATTATAATTTAGGATTTCAATCCGTATTATTTATTATATAACTGAATCTTTTTTATATGACCATTATTTCTAATTTTAAAAATTCTTAACTGAAGTATTGCAAATTATTTTATCTTTAGAAAGGACAGAGATGAGGTATATACACGAATCACAATAAAACAAAACAATCAACAGGCAGTCCAGATGCCCAAAACAATATTCTCTAGAAATATTTGATTAATATTAGAAATGTTATAAAATATATAGTACTGGTATATACAGAAACTCTCATTAAATTTATCGAATTGCTTGAGCAAGTAAGTGTACATGGAATGTTTAATAACTTTTTTATTTAGTAGTTTTGGGTCTAGCAAATCCAGGTGTTCGTTAACATCTGTGGATTCTACAAATTCAGGTGTTTCTAATACTTTCTAGTATGACTCAGACCAGATCAGTGTCAACTTATTTAACTCATCTGAACTAAAGCCAAATTTAAATCTCCGAAATACACCTGCATTAGACAGACTTAATCCACAGTACAATATCACTAAGCGCTTTTTCCAAAACACTTATGCCTGTACAGCACTCACTAAGAAATATTGTTCAAAACATTTCCTATCAACTCAGAACATTTTCTTTTCCATTACTTTCCTTTCACCTCAACAATTTTTTATGATTTCAACATGTTCTTTAGCAGAACGCATTTCCCCAATTCACTGGACTTCTGTTCATGAGAAGTTAATAAGTTATCATTAACAATTGGCATGAGTAAGTATGTTACAACAAAAATAGGTAACTAAAAAGCTATCAATAACCATTAGTTATTGTGAGTATTGTCTCCAAGTTTTTTTAAAAATATTTCTAAACATTGGAGGTCTGTGCCACTGATATTACGTTTGATGATTTCTTGGATGTTTCTAATTGGACACAGCAGGACACAGAATATTGGATTGATCAGGAGTTTTATTTGATCCAGTAAGAACTATTTTTGTTCTCATGAACTTTACAATTTCTCCTTTTCTTCTGCTTACCTTTCTGTCAGATAAGATCCTATTTGGCAATTTATGAAAAGGAAGAATGATAGATTAAACCTGTCAGCTGCACAAAGGTTCTGCATCAACTCTACAGCAAGAGAGCGAAGTTAGGTGTCTATGGAGATTCTCAATCATCCAGGTTGTGGTTGTTCCAAAAAAACTTCCTTGTTTTTTTTTCTTTGAAAACATTTTGCTTCTCATCCAAGAAGCAAACTGAACCGAAGAAGCTTCTTGGATGACAAAAAATTTTCAAAGAAAAAAACCCAAACCAATTGCCCTTTTGGAAAAGCACCTTTGGAAGAGCAATGTTGGGTTCCCATGTCTCCTCCAGGGGGGGGGGACCTGAATCAGCCTTCACATGGTTCCCTTTCTACTTCATGTTCTCTGTTTACCTGAAATGAAGTTTAGTTTCTTAATCTCACCTCTCCCATATATCAGTCTTAAAATGGGAAAGTATATGAAAGCATTAATCTCTTTTGGGGGTGTCCTCTTAAATTCAAGGTTGTCTTCCTTTTGGAAAGGGCCAACCTCAGCAGTAAAATGTTCTGTCTTGGCCCTGATGAGCTATGTTACAAATTAATCCCTGTCTCCTCCCTTTCTCTGTTATGCTGGCAAAGACTCAGGCAAAATCTTGGCCCTTGAACGAGGAGGGACACACTCCATCTGCTTGTTGAAAACTTGGTTTTCATTTGCTGGGCTCAAAGTTCGCTGCGGAAAGAGTTAGGGAAGAGTTCAAGACATGGGAAGGAGCCAAGTCAATATGGCTGGGGATGATGGGCATTTTATTCCAAGGTTTCCAAACACAACAAGGAAATCCATCCGGTCATCTTTTGCAATCAAGGAAGCCCCACAAAATATGCCATGTTTCCCATTTATACATCTCCAGCCCACAAAGTATCTGCAAATCCTAATGCTACCTTGATCAAGTGGCATGAAGTGAAAATTAAGAAAAAGCATTTGTTGTTGTTAGTTGCGAAGAAAAAGCATACATATGTTTAATGAAGCAAACAAAAAAAAAGGGGGGGGGTTGCTAGGATTCCTAGAAATCCTCAAATGGAGCCTGAGCTCAAGGAGACTTATCTAAACCTGGCAATTAGGAAGTAATGAGTGCTTTTGAACAGGCACAAAGGAGCTCCGCCACAGCCACGGGGCTTCCAAGTCAACCAACAGCGTCAGGTAGTTTGCTTGCTGACAGAAACCCAAAGTAGCAGAGGCTTGTGCGCCTTTTCGGCTTTTTTTTTTTTTTTTTAAACCCGGGAAGTTTGGAAACGTCTTCCTTTCGCTCTGCTGCAAGCCCCCGCTTGCCTACAAATATGCCCTCCCCTCCCCCAAGTTCGGGTCTCGTCAGCAACCCCCAACAGGTTCTTGGTCGGCTGCCTGAAAGCTCCTCAAGCGGCGGCCGAGCAATTCCCGCTCCCCGCCTCTCCCCCGTCGGGCTCGGAAGCATCAAAACTATGTCATCGCCTCAGGACTCGCGCTGCCTTCCGTCCAACCGCGCTCTCGTTGCAAACCGGCTGCTTTTCGCTGCTCTCCCTTTTCCCAATTCCTAGCCGTCCGACCTCGCTACCGAGCTCAGTTTTCGGCCGGGAGAGCCAGGAACTCGGGGAGGACGTGACCCGGCTAGTTTACTACCTGCCCTTTCAACCGCCTGCTTCCATAAGCTGCCCGCGGGAGATGACAGGGAAGGGAGGGGGGAGAGAGAGAGAAGGGCGCCCACCGCCTCCCTTTCCCGCGCCTGCCGCAGCACTTGCGGCCGCTCGCCCCTCACC
Source organism: Pseudoxyrhopus heterurus (assembly GCA_032468235.1). Taxonomy (NCBI): domain Eukaryota; kingdom Metazoa; phylum Chordata; class Lepidosauria; order Squamata; genus Pseudoxyrhopus; species Pseudoxyrhopus heterurus. The sequence continues at coordinate 135,928 of JANHJO010011107.1, forward strand.
CGCGCAGGCTGCAGGGCGAAAGCGCGTGGCCTTCAGCCCGAGGAGGTTACCTGTCCTATATTGATGTAGCCGTACTTGCTCGCTATCCGGTTGGCTTCTGGGAGCCCGCCACTTATCCTCACAGCCCAGTGGTTGGTGTACAAGCGAGTCCTGCAGGCGGGCAATAGGAAGCCCATCAAGAGAAGGAGCAGGCACAGAAAATCTCCTCCGCTTCGGACACCTCCTCCGCAGCAGCTGCCCTTCCAGATCATCTTCTCGGCGCTTTATTTGCCCCCGCTCAAAAACAAGCAGCTGAGGACCGGGGTGAGGGGTGGAAAGAGGAGAGAAAATCTCCGCCGGGTTTTCAGCCGAAACTTTCTCCCTCTTTTCTTTTCCTTAAGGACTTTCCTCCGCTCCTCTCCGGGCACTTCTACCAACGGCGGCAGCTACAAGACTTCCCAAAAGTTACCTCCAAAAGGAAAGCCAGAAAGAGTCCGGAATTAGCGCATTGAATCTCCCGAAGCGCTGAAGTGACCGGGGCATGGAAGAAAGCAGATTTCTTCCTCCCAGCTTCTCAAACGGCTTCGAGGCGTCGGAAAGTTACGAATCGGTCTCCCTCCCCCCCGAGCCTCACACTTTCCTCGGCTTCAGCCTCTTTCCTTGCGCCATGGAGACTCTGGAAGGAGAAGAGCGGATCCTTTCCTTCTTTCTCGGGGCTTCCCTCTCTCCTTCAAGCCTGAGTTCCCCCCTGCCTTTCTCCTCCTCCTCCTCCCCCCCGCCCCTCCTCGCTCTGCTTTCCACACTTGTCCAGAGCAGGAACAGCAGCAGCAGCAGAAGCAGCGGGCAGTGGGAGTCCTTGGCAGTCCAGCGCTTGAGTTCAGTCAGCCTCAGTAACCTCCCTCTCCCCTCCTTTCTCCCTCTAAGCGGGGAACGCGAGAAGAAATGGCAGCGGCAGCGGCGGCAGCAGCAGCAGCAACCACTCTGCACAGAAGAGATTCCAGCGGTCTCTCCGAGCCTGCTTGGTCCTAGCGCTTCCCGATTCCCCTTCTTTGGGGAAGATGTTAGCAAATCGAAGGGAGAGAAAGGGGGGGGGGGGAAGGTAGCCAATCACTTAATCCAGGAGGTGGGGCTGCCTCGTGCAGAACAAGGACCTAGACCCGAACCTTGCTGAAGTCCAATTGGCTCGGTATTCCGAGGAGGAAGCCTCCACCATCAGCCTATCAACTGTAACATTTATTTATTTCATTTATTTTTTATGCATTTTTGTCCTGGCTTTATTACTTTATGAGTAACGCAAGGAGAAGACAAAACATTCATGATAAGCCTTCCTCGTTTTTTTTCTCCTACAACTCTCTGAGGGAGATTGGCCCAAAGTCACTCAGCCAGCTTTCATGCCTAAAGCTGGACTAGAACTCAGAGTCTCCTAATTTCTAGGGCAACAGATTAACCACTACCCCAAACTGGCTCTTAATTACTTTTAGTGGGACTAACTAAGAATCAGTCTCTTTTAGATGACATAAATATTCTCATCTATCAATCATCTAAGATTAGATCGATCAATGGATCGATAGATGCTTAATAGTGTCCAGATAGTGGTTCATGCAGTCAACCAACATTTAACTGATGCCCCCTGTTTGCTTATCATATTTTTTAAACTTCCAGTTATTATAATACCAATACCATTAAAGAAATATCTTAGGAAAAAGCAATATAACAAAATTAACAAAAACCACTTGCCTCCTTAAATTGTTTCAACTGTAATGTATCGTATTAGCTAGATGTCGGGATATCAGAAGGTAGTATGAATCAAAGACGTTATCAATGTGATACTTGGATCTGCATCTTGTTTAAAAAAATGTTTGAAATTACTCATGTAATCATCTGACCTCGCGTATTTTCATAATTGGCTTGTGCATATTTCCCCTTATTTAGATAATACCTTAAAATGCCATGGTAAACAGTATGGTATAGTATTGAGCCACTGAGCCTTAGTGGCTCAGTCATCCGAATGCAATATTGCAGGTTAATTCTGTCCACAGTCTGGGGTTTGATCCTGACATGGCTCAAGATTGATTTAGCCTTCCATCCTTCCGAGATTGGTAAAATGAGGACCCAGATTGGGGACAATATGCTGACATTGTAAACCATTCAGAGAGGGCTGTAAAGCACTGTGAAGCGGTATATAACTCTAAGTGCTATTGCTGTTGCTATTGTTCCTTCCCCCAGTTCTAATCAGCATTGGGATTTTTTTCTAAGAAGCTCTTGATGTTTTAAAATAACCCTAGATCCAAATGATAATCTGAAGTGAAATAAAGAAAACACTGAAAACACTGTGGATATTTTAATGATCAATACAGATATGCTACCTATTGCAGACTAGGATTATCCACTCAACTTGGAGCAAAGTGACTTCAGCTGAATTTCTAAACTCTGGATTTGGGCTGGCAGGATTTCCTCCTTTAAATGTGGTTTGACTGGTTTTTCCTTTATTTTCCTTCTGAAAGTGTAATATAATGGGTATAGTTTTTATTCAGGAGACTCAACAGATTTTTTTTTTGCTTTGATCTCCCAGCACCCGAAGGACTCTTTCTTTAATCAAGAGCCAAATAAGCTTCCTCCTTAATTTGCCTCATTAATATAGAAAAGCAGGGTGGGTCCCTACTTCTCTTAGCCAGGATGTGGATGGTATTTTAAACTTGATGCAGCCATTTTTCTGCCTTCTGTTCCCTCCAAAATAGCCAATGCGTCCTGGGCAGCAGCATGTGGTTGGAAAGAGGACAGGGACATAACCACAACCAGGGCAAGGTTTTTAAAAACTTTCTGCAATTCCTTTCTCTCCCATCTGTACAGATTTAATCTACTGTTATTTGAGTAGCAAAAACAAAATAAACCCCGATCCATTACCAATCCTTTTTTCCCCATGGGCTTTACTCCAAAAAAACATTTATATCATGATATGGGTTCTAACGTCTATTTTTTTTACCCAATGGTGCCCAGCACAGAATAATAATCCACTGGTTTACCTGAGAATCTTCCTTCTCTGATGCTGCAGTTTCATCTTGTATTTTTTAAAAAAAAACTCTGTAACTTTTCCATAAACTGTTGGACTCCCTATTTCCCAAGCAAGTTACTATAGTACATGCCCAGCCATCATAATATCTCAGTTCCATAGAAGTAGCTCCATAAACCCTTTCACCAAAACCCTTGTTCCTATTTTTCTGTTGTTTTTAATCATTTTCCAATTCTTGCTCAACTGTGCGAGAATGCCTCTCTTCAGGGAATTCTTTTACTGTAAAAACATATTTCACATCTATGCTACCCCTCCCAATTTTTAAGAGCAACAACATTCACTTAACTACCCATCATTGTTCAAAACTATATGGGTGTGTGTGTCAATTTTTTGAATCCCACTAGCTACTGCAGCCAGTTGGGGAGAAAGAGGTGGGTGACTCCAGTGGAGCCTTTTATAGATTTATATAGCCTCTGTGGTAAGACAAAGACCAGTCCTGAGTTCATGTGCTGATTTACCATAAATAAACTTCAAATAGGCTTTTTTCAGCATTTATAGAATGTTTTTCCATCCACCCCTTCCACTATCAAGGAGGTTCTAAGAGATGATTCCTTTTCTTCAGGGGAATCCAATAAGAAAACATATCCCACCTCCAGAGGTCAACGTTAATAGCATGAACAGTAGCATGCAAGTAGATTATAACTTCAAACATCTTTAAAAAATTGAATTCAATTGGAATGAATTCTCCAGTTTTTATTGGGGGGAAGTAAAAACATTTAGCATAGATTTGAGTAAATTGAGTAATCCTCAATTTACAACAATTTGTTTAGCGACCACTTGAAGTTACAATGCTGCTGAAAAAACTGACTAATGATGTGTCCTTGCACTTAAGATCATTGCAGCATCGTCTTAGATACTATCTGAGCTCTTGGTAACCAGCATGTATTTACAGTGTATGTATTGCAGTGTCCCAGGGTCATGTGACTGCCATTTGTGAACTTCCCAGCCAGCTTCTGACAAGCAAAGTCACTGGGGGAACCTGGATTCGCTTAAAAACCACGTGGTTGTCTTTGTGGGAAAAAATATAAAATCATAGACAGTTACAGGATGACTCACTTAATAAGCGCCTTGCTTAGTGATAGAAGTTCCAGTCCAATTATGATTCTAGGTTGAGCATTACCTGTAATTTGTATAATGTCAAGTCCCGCTTGACAGGTTTTCTTTCCGGCTCCCTCCTGAATTAAATCTCCAATCTAGTCCTGGTAGCCCTCCAAACCAAAACAGCTAAATATACTGGCCAATTCCATAACAGGTGGAACTTCTAGCTCCTCATTTGCCAAGCTGCCAACTCACAATCCAGAATTTTTTTTTGCACAAAGCCTTTTGCCTTGTCTCCTTTACCTCTTGCTCATGGGTAGCCTTTGCCAATGGGGAGGAAGGGGTGTCCCAGCTCTGTTAACTCTAAGCACCCTTATTATGTCCTTTTCCTCTCCTGTCTCACCTTCCTCACCCTAACCAAAGCTTGCATATACCATATATACTTCAATGTGTGTGTGTGTGTGTGTGTATTTCTGTCTTGTCCCTAACCAAATCAGCTTATTTTCCTCCTATTTTATCCCCCTTTTCACTACCTGACCTACTTATGGCTAGTTAAACAATAACCTGAAGCCAACAGGTCTCACAGGAAAGACAATCCAGTTCTTATTTTCTACATTCTGCATTTTATCCTTTTTTTCTTTTCTTAAGTTTATTTTTTCTTGGCCTGTACCATCTATACTTCACACACTCAATACAAATATATACATTAAATGTATACTCAAAAAGATGAAAAGTTTAATAGAACAGAATCACATTCTAGAGACTATTGCTTAAAACAGGAAGAAGATAGTCTTTAGGCAACAGGATTATATTATTACTATTGTCATTGTTGTATCTACAAATGTAGTTACAAAATAGAAAATAGAATGCAATTCATAATTAAAAAAATAATGTTCAACTGCCAGCAATGTCAAAAGATCAAGACGGCAGTTGTAGAAATGTGATTAAAGTCCAGCTTGATTTTACATATTATATAGAAATACATAAAGGGACTGATAGTGGCATAATAACAGGCAACCATACTGTGCACAAACTTTATTTAAGGACAGTTATATGGAGATGTATTAAAAAATAAAGAGGTTCCTATGTCAAGCCTGAATGCTATCCTGGTGATTATGTGAACTTGTGTATGCAGTTTTGTGCATAATGATATAGAAATGGGTTGCTACTGCTGGTTTTGAGATTTTTCCTGCCTGCAACTTTTAATTTTTCTTATGGGCTGGAATTCCCATTCCAGTTTTAATAAGACATGATCCTTATTCATTTCTGAGCCCTGGTAGCAATTGAAAAGAGGGTTCTATTAGAATACCTTATAATCATCCAAAAGGATGAGAGATGATGGATAGAAAGGATTTTTTTTAAAAAAAATATTTGCTGTATTAAAAGTTAGAATGGATTAAAAAATGAGAAATAGGGGGAATATTGTTATAGATATTTTTACATAACACATTTAAAGTGTATGTTTGAGATTAAGATCAGATTTTGAAAGAGGATGTTGTCAGGCATGCTCAAAAACAATGTTATTACTATTAGAAGGATGCAGCAAATATTGAATGATTGAAAAATGAAAGACTGTGTTGATACATATATGTATAATAACATTAGACTACATAAGTTTGATTAATGAAGTAATTTTCATTTGTATTAATATTACTTTTGTATCAAAATGAATGATACT
>JANHJO010011109.1:5379-15914 GCA_032468235.1 Pseudoxyrhopus heterurus
ATTGTGAGGCAAGAACTCCACCCCTAGGCCACCGCACCACTCGCTATGGACAAGCAACTGTTGTGTGCGATTTCACTCCATGTGCCAGCTACCCAATGTGGCAGAATCCAAAGATAGCTTGATGGCTTTATAACATGGGGTTCATTGGCAAGTTTTACATGTTGGCCACATTTTGATCTCTACTTGAACATATTGATAAGTTGTGTTTTGTATTCTGTTTTCATTTTTTTGTAAACCATCCAGGAGACATTAGAAACCACAGTAGTAACAAAGAAAGAAATAGAAAACAAATCATGATCAAGTTGAAACACAAATATACAAGAGAAGAATGAGTGAGATAAAAAGGAGTGAACAACTAAGGAAGTCATGGTTGGATGCATTTGATGAGATTCTCTCAGAAAGAGAGAAATGAGAAGTTTAAGCACAAAAGGCAAGACATGATGTCATGGAAAAAAAATAGAAAACAAAAGGTCTGGAGAGATATTATGAATGGTGTTATGAACTAGATTTATCTTTTTTTACTTTTTTTCTTTTGCTTCTAACTCAGAACATAGAACATAGAATTGGAAGGGACCATAAAAGTCTTCTAGCCCAACCCCCTGCTTGAGGAGGAGACCCTATACCAGGGGTCTCCAAACTTGGCAACTTTAAGACTTGTGAACTTCAACTCCCAGCTGGCTGAGGAATTCTGGGAGTTGAAATCCACAAGTCTTAAAGTTGCCAAGTTTGGAGACCCTTGCCCTATACCATTTCACACGAATGGTTGTCCAGTCTGTTTTTGAAAGCTCCAGTGATGGAACACTCACAACTCCTGAAGTTCTTTTCTTTATTCTTTTCCCTGTGTTTCTTTCTCTTTCTCACTTTCTGTGCTTTACATGCAGAGTTGCTTGTTTTGAAAGGGAATACAGGATTTGTCTGTATAGATGTAGCTTGATATACAAGAATGGAATCGTCTTGGTTTATAAACCATAGTTTAGGATTTAAGTGACTTAACCGGTGTAACAACCAGTTCTGTCGGTTTTTCTAAAAAAATTTTTTGTCCATCCGCCCGCAGTCTCTAGGTGTAAAGAAACAAACTTCCTGCAGCAGCCTCTAGGGGGAAAAACAGGTGAGGCATGCTTCCCCGATCATCAGCTATGCTGAAAACACAGCAAATAAAGGCAGCTAGAGGCTCCAGGCAGGCGGGCGGGCAAAAAAATATTTTTTGTTTTTTCCAAAAACCAACTGAACCAGTTCGCTGGCTCTGCCCGACCTCAACAACCGGTTCAGGCAAACCGGTCCGAACCAGTAGGAACCCACCCCTGGTTAACATCTTGTATGCGTAGGTTATTTTGTAACGTTAAACAAAACATGGTTTGGATTTGCATGTGAAACCAATCGCTGAGAAAAACTGTGCTCTACCTCTTACACGATAACCTGGCAAACATTGGAATCCTGTTACCATAATTTTTCTCAATCAGAAAGACTAAATAGCTTTGGTTGCTTCAAATATTCATTACAGGGATTTGTTTCTGTTCCCATTGGCTGTTTCTCTCTGAGTCAGTGTTTTAGCTTCTCAGTGGTTCCAGTGTGGTGCCATGAACTGAACCCTTTATATGAAAATGCAGCCATCCCAATACAACATAAATCAAATATTTTGCATAGATGGTAATTATGGTAATGACACAACCCTCCTTCGAATTATCCACAGGTGGTAGATACACTCGTTGGAACACAATCGGTATCTTTTGCCCCCTCTGGTGAGGTTAACTGTTACACCAGTGAATAGTGAAGTTGTGGTTTTTTTAATCTGATTCCTTATATTAATAATCACTATTTTTTTGGGGAAAAAAATCAAAACAGTGAGATCTTCCAAAAGCTTTGATAACTGAAGCATGCTGATTGCTTTAAAATGTCAAAGCTTTATGCGGATACATTTCTGAGGGATTTTTTTTTTTAATTAGCTCTGTCAATGTGTTTTAAATCTGTTTTTCTCAATACATGTTCTTTTAAAAGAACGTTTGAATAACCCCTGCTTTAAATAAAGACTTTTTTTTAGTGGTACCCTGGGTGGGGATTTCAATAGGTTCACAGTGATACTGAACAAAAGGGGCAGATAATCCTTTCAGAGTCTAACATGCAACAGTTTAGTATTTTGGCACATTCTTTTGGAATCGCACCAGAAATGTTGTCGTTTCAACTTTTCAAACTAAAACGTAAAAAGGGGCAGAACTCAGTTAACAATTATCTCACTTAGCAACAGAAGTTTTGGGCTCAATTGTGGTCTTAAGTTGAGGACTATCTCAACTTGAGGAGATGAGTCAGCATCTCTGACTCGGGAATTCTTGAGTACCAACAGTGTGATCAAACCCTCTCAATATACGATGAATGGTTGCAGGAACTGGGCATGGCTAGTCTAGTGAAGACATGGTAGCAGTGTTGCAATATTTGAGGGGCTACCACAGAGAGGAAGGGATCAAGCTATTTTCCAAGGCACCCAAAGGCCATACAAGGAATAATAGATGGAAACTGAACAAGGAGAGATTCAACCTGGAAATAAGGAGACATTTTCTGACAGTGAGAACAATCAACCCATGGAATAGAAGTTGCCTTCAGAAGTTGTGGGAGCTCCATCACTGGAAGCTTTCAAGAAGAGACTGGACTGCCATCTGTCAAAAATGGTGCAGGGTCTGCTTGAGCGGTGGGAGTGGTTGGACTAGATGACCTACAAGGTCAAAAGGCTATTATCTTGTGTGTTTTTAGGGATTAAGGTTAGTCCCATGCTTGAAAAAAGCCTTTACCAAATTCTTTATGCTTTCATCCTTTTGGCCTTCCTATCATCAAAAGATTTTAGCTGGTTAATGCTTTAGAGATAGTGTACATTGATGTTCCCAATTGGAGGCTGATTCTGGAAACAACTAATTTAATGTTCATACTGCTCCCATTAGCTACACTCAAAGTCATCTTCTCAGGTTTGGCTAACCATACTTTCTGCCAGAGGAAAACGGTAGGTGGCAAGACAAAGAAATATGAGTTGTTTCTAAAGTGCTCAGGAATTATTAAATAATGGAAAGATAGATAGTGAGACAAACCTCTGCGTTGATCAATGCATGGAGGCTTTTGGAACACAATGAAATAATGAAACAACATAGTCACGAGCATCTGTAGAAGGGAACTCAGGATCTAGTGACAAAACATATGTCATGACACCATGACCCCAAATACTGTAACTTTGGGACTCTGTGCATGAGAGCAGGATTTATATCACTGTGTTATTGCAAGTATAGCATTGAAAATGAAAAGCCAGACAATAATTTTAAAGGATGCATTAGTTGTTAAGTCAAACTGTATCTATTGCGCGTGTACTGAATTGGAATTCTGGAAGTTAGCATCTTAATATATCAGGAAACTTGTAAGGTTAGAAATTATCCTTGTGGATCATATCCCCCTTGTAGTGTCTGCCTGGGTTGTATGACTGGGCAGACTATTGAACTACATGTTTTCTTCTCATCTGGCACGCCTGTAATTTCTTACAATATTAATAGTCTAATGCTAATATTTCTGCAGTAGCTGAGAAGCTTTCCCATTAATTTCACAGGATAATGGATAAAAACTTATCTGCCCGAAAACCCTCACCAACCCAACTGAGGAAACAAAGCATCAAAAACAAAACATAATTCTAGAGATAATACCACAATAATTAATTGTCACATTGAATTAATGGTGTAAAATCAAAAGAAGAGGTTAGCTAAGCCTGCAACACAGTGGATGCTAACTTTTCAAAATGAAGTCTCTTTCCCAGTGACACACACTGAGTCATTAATCAATGCAGGATATGGCTCCTGGAGATAAGGGTTTAATGAAGTCTTGTTCATCCATCTGGCTCATTATTCATATTCAATTACAAAGACGGCCGTTTCTTATGTAACCATGCTGCAGAATATGGGGTTCCCTAGGAATTATGGGATGACAAACCTTCTAATAGGTTTGCTTATCTTTGAGCAAAAAGATGGTTATTCTGAGTAGGCAGCATTCTGTTCCCCAACATCTCCATATCTTTATCCATTGCTTTATTTCTCCAGAACTGATTTATGATATATTTCAGGGAGAATATAGATTCCACTAAGAGCACTTGCTCCAGCTCCTGATGCTGATTGTCACTCAGCAAATGAAAGGTTTCATCACAGCTTTGCAGAACATTCTTTACAAAGATAATTGCTAGCATTTCTGGGAAGTATACATTTTGTTTAAATTATAATAACACACTTCTACAGCCTGTTGGGGAATAAATGATACCTTGAAGTATGCTAGGCAGAATGTTTCATTGGAGGAAAGTCATTTGCCTGTGGGCAAAATGCTAAAAGCTCTGGCACAGCAACAAAAGTGTTTATACGTGTCTTCAACTTGGTGTCCTTCTTGAAGATTACTGCCACCATTACAGTGAGCCACCTGGAAGATTATTCCTGTCACAGTATATTGTGACTGGCATGAGCTACTTTGAACCTTCTTCTCCCATGATCTGTAATCCCTCTTCTCCACCCCACACACTTCCAGTGCAACCAAGTTTTTGTTTCTGTTTTTATTGCCTATACTTGTCATCCCTCATCCACAGCTATGGTTACTGAGCTCTGTGCTGTTTGAACCAAGTCTAACATGGGGGTTATGAATAAGCTGATTGTTTTCATCCAATCACAGCTAAATATAACCACAGGTTAGAGTTTGGATGTGAAGTTCTTCTCAAGAAAACATGTAAATTTGAAAGTCAGTATGATTTGCTCTCCTCAGATCAAAACTACTCAGCTAAGTTCATTGAGGATGCCTGACTTTTACCCCACATCAGTTTCCCAAAAGTGGGAGATTTCTTTTTAATATCCACATTTCAAATTTTCCAATCTACATTAACAATAAACTATTGAAATCAGAACATGGAGAATAGTTAAAAAATAAGCGATTTTTTTAATCTCTTCAAAATATTGCAATGAACTCATTTAAGATTCCTTTCTGGAGCTAAATCTCCATGATGAACAGTAAATATTCCAATGCTAACTTGGATTATCCCAGATCAGTGTAAATAAATTTACGTTCTCATTCTATTTGTGGTCTCACCTAAATGGATTTTCTCCCTTATGTAACTGTCAACTCAATGCACACCTTCAGAGAAGATTGATATCAACTCCACTAGAGGTAGGCAATCTATTTTGAAATCTTTCTGATGACATTCTGCCCTTTGAAGGAAATAACCAAATATATCTGTTTCTTCCTCGTTTTCTCAATCATTTGTGTATAAAGATAGACACAACTACATGATAGTAAACACCATACACTGTAATCACTAATTAGCAAAATAGTTTAAGTGGTACTTGTATGCTACATTTACTATATGTATAGAAATATCTACTGATTACTGAACTTATGCCCTGCTTTTTTGTTTATTCCAGTATTCATAATGGCTTATATTAACAGAAAATACAAAGGATAGAACAAAATTTAATAACATTTCTTTCATTTTGCCTCACATAGCTAGGCATTCCCAGAACCTGAAACTCTATATTTAAAGAACTCATTTAATTCTTCACTTAAAATGAATCAGTTCACTTACATGACCAAAGAATAACTATGCTAAACTCTAAAGTTTTTTTTTAATATATAGAAGACAAACCTGTACTATAGAAAAAACTATAGAAAGGTCCAGGAAGTCACCAGGATTCAAGCCTGACTTAAGAAAATTTTAATGCCAGTTTCAAACCTTCTTGCTATTTGGAAAAATTAGAAAAGAAAGAAATATTGCAGATTGTCTGTTTGCTGTTCAGAATCTCCTGTTCAAACATAATACCTGAAGACAGCTATTGTCTTGTAAAATCAGAAGCTTAGAAACTTTAAATGAAAATCGTACTCTTGATAGCTAGAAAAATAACTTTTTAAAATAAAAATGACTGCTTTCAATTGTTCTGCAAATACATTTCTACAGGACGGGCTTTTTAAAACCGTTATTTCCCCACTGTGCTTTTATTGTTGCAAAATAAATGATTGCTATTTATATACAACATTCATTTGTATGACCCCTCTTCATATGCAGAGGCTGATGAGTTTCTGATTAAACAAGGAATAAATGCGAGCCACATTTCATATGATGGAAATTTCACAGGCTCTGCTAAAGTAGAAGATTTCAAAAAGTTTCCAATGAACTTTATGGCAAAACCCTTTTTTATATCTCTCAAAATAATGACCCATTTTAAAAGGTGACATTGGTACAAATAGACAAAAATATTCCCCAGCATTTATCTCCTGAAAAACTTTGTTTGAAGGCAACTTTTACAATGACTTGGCTTCTGTGAAGCATGAAGGAAAAACCAGCCCTTCTGGCAATTAGTCACACAAAAAATTGAAGAATGTAATGTACCATACACGGGTGGGGGGCGTAATTCACAGACAAAAAAAAAAAACCCACTGTTTTTTTTAAAAAAAACTTACAAACTTCCCGGAGTTTTTCCTTGTCATAATGCAGTCCCTCGTAATCTTGCAAGCTAATCCTATTCACTCTGATTCGCAGACGATCCGGGATGGCGTGGGGGCTACAAGGAAATACAGCAGTTCCATCAGTAATTAATTCCAGCTCCAGTCCCATACAGGTTCTGAAAAGGAAAGAATCTGATTTTCCCAGAAGGAATGAAGAAGAACGGGAACAGAAGGAAAAAAAAAAACAAGCCTTAGCCAAATCAAATCCCATCGGCACCTCTCTGCCAATCTCAAGATACAGGCTGATTGGGAAACAATGACTGCCTTTTGATTTGAGAAATGGTGTAAGTTTTCGGAATGAACTCAAAAGTTAAGCTCCGTTGCTTCCGTTGTAAATTGATCTCTGTTGCCCATATGTTAAGATATTCACAGAGGGCCTTTTGTGGGTAGCCCCCAGACCCAAGCATGTTAGGGGAGGAAGGGCATCCTTTACCTGTGCCTGGAGAACCAGGAGAATCCAGCCCAGGCTGCCACCTAGTATCATGGAGGGATAAAAAGATTCTGCTTGAGGATATTTTCAGAAAATCAATTCACTTTCATTATGAATTATGAACTGACTATCCAATTCTTGTGGAATTACCTGTCGAATTTGTGCCTCATTTCTATTCACGGAAGGTCCCGTACAGTACTACTGCAAGAATACCCCAATATAAGCCTTCCATAAAACCAGCAGACCAGTAAAAGCAAAATATAGAACAGTAGGTAGCCCAGGTCAATCTTTAAAACAAAGTAAGGGTGCTTCTGCAGTTAGACTACTAGATTTTGAAAGAATGATTTAGTTTCACCCTGAGCGACACGTTCTTTTGAGATCTGCCATTGCCACACGAAGAGAACGTCAAAGTACCACAGTATTTAGGAATTAATATAATGATGATAATAATCATAATCATCCTTTAAAACTGGGTTTCTTGAACTTGTAAAATGTTGACATTGGAGTGAAATACTGCTTGGATGATGCTTTTACTAAAATTAACCAAAAAGAAACAAAACAGTGTTTTGGCTTTCCAAAACCTGAGGAAAAAGGTTTGAGATTTGATTGAAAAAGGGCAAAGGAAAAGGAGAGAACAAGAACTCCTATCCCAGGAGGTACAAGGGGAGAGGTTAATGTCATAAAAATGGTAGATATGACCAGGTGATCAAAGTTCTGTTCATTACAAAAAGCAGCAGGAAGTCAAACACTTGAGAATGTCAACATTTTGACATCATTGATCAACCCCACAGATATTCCTGTACTCGTCATATTCAACATTATGATTCCCCGGTGAGGGACAGAGAGAATGTAGGCCTATAAATGTTTTAATATAAATAAACTGATCTTGGATGGATGTGAGAAGTAGCTATGTCCTATCGTCCAGAATTTCTTTTCTTTTTTTAAGAACCAAACTAAATCCAAACAAGCAAGGTGTGATAATCACCATATTCCTTGCTTTCTATAGATCAACAGTTAGGAATCCAAGGCTTTTGCTTTTAAGAATGTAGAATGCATTTTCTAAACCAATCTAATATCTGCCTACTCAGAAATGTATTTTACATTCAATGGATTCTTATTGCCATGTAAGGAGGAATATGCTAAATCAATTTCACATAAATTTACCAAGCCTTAAATCTGACTAAACACAATGAAGATTATTTCCAAGCAGTCATAAATGAATTTTCTGTCTTTGTCAGACTTTAAATTCATTTGGTTCTCTCTCTGCATCAGTTTCATACCATTGCTTTCAGATTACATGACAATTTGTCATTTGACTTCATTCGTGTATATTTGCCTAGTCTTTGTATTTTATTATTTGCTTAGTGCAAAAATAATTTTTGGCAGCAACTGTCCTTGCTATATCTACTTTCAACTAAATTTATACCAAGTAGTACTTATAGCTCAATAAAGAGACTATCTTTAACCTTGGATTTAGGATCTAAGAAAAGTACAATGCAAATGTGAGAAAGGTTGATGGGGCAGGGAGGAAAATAAGAAAGATCAAGTAGCTATTGCTGATATTAAAACTGTCTTAATTTTTCCCTGTGCCACAGAATAATGGACAATTCCTAATGAAGCTGGTTCTCTCCCTCTGTCATGGTGGAATAGCTACATCAGGGAACAAGGGAACCACGATGAAGATCGACATGAATTAACATTACATCTTTGCTTAAAAGTCATCCTTTTGCAATCAAGATGACATATATGCACAAACGTGTTCTATGAAAGTCTGCTGAGAAGCCAATTAGCAGATAATTGGGAGATGCCTGCTAATAACAGGTTTCTGTCACCCTTGGACAGATTTAAACACAAACACACACAAAGAAGAACTTGCGAATCAAGTCCTTATTAAAGCAGCACCTTTAGGCAGATTGAAAATGACAGGTAGGAATGAAATCAGCTAGAAAATGTGTGTGTGTGTTTAAAAAAAAAATAGCTCATCACAAGCACTTTCTTTGGAAGAACACTCTTCAGTATATCCAAAATAATTACAGTTCTTCAAGCCTCCAAACAGATACTAAATTCACCACTGCTAAAGAGCAGCAGCTGTGCACCCCAGGTGCCTTCAAATGTCAAAATTCTTTCCACCCAATGCAAGTTGTCATAAAGTGTCCAAGAAATGATGGCACCCAAAACCTCCATGCTGCTTCAAGGGACGGCTGTCCATTTTAACTGGCACCCCAGACACCTCAGCTAGCCAAACATATTTACCTGCTGTTTTGGGGAAGAAATTCAAGACATGATGTACGGGAGAAAGCAGAACCTGAACAACGGTAGGCTTTCTGCAAGTTAATTTTGCCACCTACTCAACACAGACAAGATTTACTTAAAATTCAGAAACTAGTGGACTGAAAAATTAAGGTGAATATGATGGATAGTATTATTGTCCCTAACGTTTGGAATAAAATAATTGTTCCTGAAACAATAACACTATGGACAACACCATGGAAAACAAACCAAATCATTGAACAAATCAACCCAGAGTTCTCACTTGAGGCACAAATAATCAGGTTCAAATTATCCTACACATTATACAAAGACCCAGCTTTCTGGAAAAGGATTTAATGCTGGCAAAGACTGAAGGAAAGAGGAGAACAAGCAATAGGAAGATGTATAGACTCATTTAAAGGGGCACTGGGAGAGTCATTGAAGAGCTGAAGAACCAGGTTAGGGATCGATTGTCATGGAGAAAATCTATCTATGTGGTCAAGAGCAGACAACAATTTATAGTATCTCCCATGACAAGGATATCCATGGCAAGGGAGTAATAGCTCATGAATCCTGATATCATCATGCAAATGATTCATACTCTGCCATGATGCCACTAAATGCATGATGTAATTGAGTCTTCTACCAAGTGCCTTAGATCTGCATAAGTGACATCTCTTGTCCCTTTCAAAGAAGAATCATACTGCAACTATTGTAATACGTTGGAATAAGATCAACAGCAACCAATTCTCTTTTTAAGTTTGAGCACCTATCAAGCCAGTCTAACCAGTAATGCTCATCCCAAGAAAAACTAGAATAATCTTATAGATCATCTAAATTTAGCTTTGTTATTGGACTTTTAAGGGGGAAAATGAATGAAACCATTGTGAAATATGAATAATTCTTATCATATTCAGTCTTGTAGATTGTGTTCTCCATTTTTACCACTTCCAGATGTATCAGAATTCAACACTCATCATCCTCAACCACAATGGCTGTTAGAAGGTTTCCAGAATGTGAAAACTAGTCTCTTGAGTCATTATGTTATTGGGACTTGGTAATGAAAAAAAAATGGTCAACTCCATTTCATCCAAAGATTTCAACACCCTACCCTATTTACTCTTAGAAAGCCATTGATTACTTTAAAGGAATGTGGTGGCTCATGAGATTAGAACACTAGGCTGACAATCATTTGAGACCTATTGCTACCACGGGATGGGATGAGCTCTCATCACACCCTCCAGTTACCACCAACCCAGCTGTTCTGTCCCATGCTCCAAACACCCGGATCGACACCAGGTAAAGGTATAGTATAGTTTTTAATTCAAACCAAACTTAAGAAGCATTGTCCATGCCGAAT
>JANHJO010011121.1:0-12033 GCA_032468235.1 Pseudoxyrhopus heterurus
AGACAAATAAATATATGTGAAACAGTGAACAGAAAAATTGCCTCTTACTCCACCAGAATTAGGCAAATACAGGAGAGTTCCAACTGTTGCTTTTGGTGTGATTTCAATCAGATCTTCATGAAAGGATTCCTGAGCATTCTTGTGAGCTTTAAGTAGCTATAGAAGCCATATTAATTATTGTATCAAGCCTTCCACAATCATCTGGCCAACAGAGGCAGAAAAATAGATTGTTAGATTAACTGCAACTTCAGACCCAGTTTTTGTTTATCTCTGCTCCCTCTGTTGTCTCCCTTTTCATTTTCATTTCAATTATTGGATTATCAACTTGCAACATTTTGTTTTATTTTTATTAAATGTACTCATTTTAGTGCTTTATAATTACCGATCTAACCAGCTACTGGTATTATGCATGCATATTTAAAATCAAATAAAGAGAAAACAGGTATTGTCCAGGAAATCCAGGAAAGGAGATCTATTAAACTGGTAAAAAAAAATCAATAAATCTTAGAGTAGTCCTGAATGCAGTAAAGTATGGAACAATTAAATAAATAAGAATTCGATCTAAACATTTCGAAAAGGTAGGGTAGCATCATGTCTCAAAAGATTTTTGGTCCTCCCCGGGTTTTTTTAGTTCAATCTTCAGGTGAGTGTGGTTTGTCTCTGCATGTGTAGGGGTGTGTGTGTCCCAAAGCTGCATTTGGGGCAAGTGAAGCGTCTTTCCGCTCCAACTGAACTCAAAGACACTTCGCTCCCACCCCCCACCCCATCCTTCCGAGAGGTGGGTCAAATAAGGACCCAGATTTTGGGGGGCAATATGCTGACTCTGTAAACCGCTCAGAGGCCCGTAAAAGCACTGTGAAGCGGCATATAAGTCTAAGTGCTATTGCAGGGTACCCATTAAGAGAATCAGAAGTAATGAGGGCGGGGCTGAAGGAGGGGCGGGCAAGCTCCGAGCGGCTCAATTAAGCAGGCGAAGTTTGGCCCTCAGGTTTCACGCCGGCGGGCTAACCCGCGTCGGCGAAGGAGAAATATGGATGGAGCCGCGCTGCAAAAGTGGAACAGCGCGAACTCCCTGGGGCGGGACGCTTCTCTCTCACGCCACGGGACTTACCATCCGCATGGCGAAGCTTAGAGCTGGCGGGAAAACCTTTTACCGGTCTGGCGGCAAAAAAGGAGCGGCAGGAACCAGCCGGCAGGAGGAGAAGGCGGGACCGGCTGAGATTGGCTCTTCTCCTCCGGCTTCGCCGCTGGATGACAGGCGGGGAAAGGGCGGGCGTCTTTCCTTTTCGGACTGCTGCGGCAGTGCCGCCGTCGATCCGTCCGTACTGCCCCTGGGTGCGAGGGTTGCGGGGGGCGACGATTGGCGATGGCTAGGCCTCGCTGAGTAAACGAAGCCCTTCGAAGAAAAAGCGCCATGCTTGCCGGCTCTGTTCTCAGTAGTTCACTTCTTTGGCTGGGTTGTCATAAACTGCTTCTCCGTGAATAGGCGTCAGGTGGAGCAGGTGGGCTGCAGTATTGAACTTTAAAATTGGAGAGTGGGATTTGAAGCCATCCTCCAGTTAGGCAATGGGAAGCCACGGAATTTTGCCGGGGGGGGCGGGGGGGAGGAGAGCGCTGTTTCTCTTGCAGGCCAGAAAGGAAAAAAAAAAGCAGAATTATCGGTGGTTGTTTCTGCTCCCCCCCCCCACCTGTCCCTTTTGTATATTATTTTTGAATAGTAAAATTCAGTGTAGGGGTTAAGGTTCCAGGCTGGAAACCGGGAGAGACCGTGAGTTCTCGACAAGCCTTGAGTCGGTCATTTTTCAGCACTAGGGAAAAGCATGAAGGGCAAAGCCGCGTCTGAAATCTTGCCGAGAAAACCGCAGGGGTTTGTTCAAGCAGTTGCCAGGAATCGCTGTCTGGAAGGCACAAACACCCCCCAAAAGTACTATAGTGCGAAGAGAGCTTTGTCGTCAGATCGATTAAGTCACAAGGGGGAAAAAAAACGAAATGAAGCGGGGTGGGGAGCCCTCCGGAAGGTTGAGACTTGAATCCTGTTTTGGAAGTACGAGCAATGAACCTCATGTCCCAGCATTTTACTTTTTTGTATCAACTGTCTTAGGGTTCCTACTGAGTTCGTATCAGTTCGTATCATGCGGCCCTAGAGCTGAACATTTTTCAATGTCTGAGGGGAATTGTCTCGTTTTTACACTGCTGTATATACTTTTGCTTGTTTTAGTTTATAAGATGCATTACCGGTTTATGCACACTTAAAAAGAACTGCATTTTTTTAAAAAAAGAGGCAGTACAGTGGAAAAATTACTGCAGGATATTACCAGCATTTCTTCATGGGAATCAATAACCAGCATTTCTTCATGGGAATCGTGCCACTAACTAGCATTTCTTCATGAGAAATTATGTTAGTCTGAATTATAGGCTCATATGGAAGGGATTGGATGAGTGCATGAACAAACAAAAAGCCTTGCAAATATTTTTGGACCTTTTCTATACCATTGAGTGGTGGTAGTGCTGGTAGTGGGAAACTTCTGGATAAGTCTATTGTCCTATAATTATACTTCTCTTAAAAACTTCCAGACATTTCCTACTTCTAACAGGTTTTTCCATTACAGTTGTATATCATTTAAAAGCCAATGATTACAAACCGAAAATGACATCTTCTCGTCCCACTGGAAAATGTCAACTAGGGCGATTGTACAATAAAAATATCTAGAGGAAATATTGGAGTAGGTTCAAGGTATGGAATAGTTTGAGCATTCTAGCTTTGACAGTCAAAATGACTGGATTTTCAAGGCAAATGTTGAAACTAGCATTTTAGCTTTAGATATGATAGCTTTAAGGTCAGAAGCATTGTAGAACAATCTTTGCCAAATGTTGTAAATGAAGTAGGGTGCTTGAATAATAAAACACAGGAATACCATTCCTCCAATAAGATAAATACAAGGAAAGGAGCAGATAAAATACAGTAAACAGTAAACTGATAAACTATCAGTTTATGATAGTGTGATATTCCTTGTCATGTCTTAAAAAGTTTGCAAAGTAAAAGGAAATACAGGTAAAATAGATTTCTCAATCTACCAGTGTTTACATTTGTAGAAATGAAGCTAACGGTACACTAATGAAACCTATGCTGCTTTTCTCATAATCATATGATGTATGCTTTTATAGACATTGTTTTAGAAAGTGACACATTGATGCCACATAATGTATGTTGCCTTGAAGGTGTTGTATGTGGCTTCAAAGTACCTGACGTTTAATACACTTAAAAGCTATGCATTAAATTAAGCTGCTGTTATTAATGTAAATTTCTAGAATAACCAGAGGTGCTTCCAGGAATTAAAAGAGTTCTGGAGACAAATACTTCATTTTGAAGCATCACCCATTTTTTTTAATTTAAAAATTATAAAAGGCAGCATGCAGAGCAAGAGCATTAGCATTCCAAGTTCCTATATTGGAGATCACAGTATTAGCAGATTGCTATTTACAGAACAATTTTTACATGAATAAGTTGAACATTATAAGTTAAATGAGAATAAATTGCATTATTCAAGGTTAATCGGAAACTATGATTTCTTATAGCAAATTGTTGGGAAAAAATGACTAGACTGCAAGGAGAGTATTTCATCTATGTATTTGCTATCTCATATTGAAATGACTGGGCTTTTTAAAGCTCGCTTTCAGCTTCCTACAAAATGCAATTTGTGAAATCTTGAAAAAGGTGCCTTGCAAAGTGTGTTGGCATGGTGATGCACTCACCTTTGACGTATTAAAGAAACTGTACCTTGGGAAAGCATGTAAAACTGCTTTGAAGGCTGTCTCCCATTGCCTGAGCCGTATACAGTTACTTTGATGCTATCAGTGTTTAAGAGATGTCTGTACACATCCTGGAAACAGCTTTTGCAGTAGCCATGCAAACTTTCCAAAGGATGTGACTGTTTAATATGTTGTGGAGGAGAGCTTTACTTGTAGCGATTTGCTCTGCAAAGCTCTTTTGAACATTTTCCATAGTTTTGATATATAATATGAGAGCAGTTTCTATGCATTAACAGATTGGATAATACTATTTTGAGGGTTAGTTTATTAATTTGAAAACTGTATTTAAAATTGGTATGGGGAAATGACTTGTGTTTTGTGATAAAACAAGTTTCTGTCCCGTAAGTTGCTGCGTCAGAGTAACATGTCTTCTTTCATATTCTCAGTATGGAAGTCAAGAAGTTGATTTCATTGATATACTAGAAAAAGTAAAAAAAATGTGAACAAGAACACTAAAATACGATTATAGTTTTGAAGTTTAACATTTGACTTATATCCCACCTTTCCTTAGGAGCCTAAGATGATATATATCCTCTATTTTCCTCCCACAACAACCATATGAGGTAAGCTGGGCTCAGAGAAGGCAACTGGATAAAAGTCACCAAACGAGTTTCCATGCTTGTGGATCTACTTCAGTTTGGGATTGCCTACCGGTAGTTCTAATTCAATATGTTAACTATAGCATTCTGGCACCCTCCACCCAATCCTTTGGTATTAAGGTAAACAAATCATACAATTTTAAAGAAGAAAAATATAACACAATAGTATTTTGGATCATCGTTGCAAAATTATCCAGTATATTTTATTATAGGTAACAGCCAAGAAATCCAACTTTAACTTAATATGGCTTTCTTCTAATATAAAGGTTATATATACCTTTACACAGACCATAGAATATCTGTCAAATACTGCTTTAGATTAGCAGGAAAGCATTAGAACACTGCTTCCAGTGAAGCATTCAGGATGAGTTTACAGGAGATACAATTTGAAAAGTTTGATTAGGACATTTTATATGAAAACATACAAATTTTTTGTACATATGCTACATATAAAATTCACTATATTATTGGTGGTACTATTGGTTGATTATGCTGTTGCATAATGGGAAGACGCAGTCAGGTTTTAGCAGAAATAATGGAGAGCTATATTTTTGTATCTAAGAATAAAAACTGTTTTTAAAATAAACACACAATCTTCCTACTCCCCCTTTATGCATACAAAGATCGGATCTTAAAAGTACATTCATAAAACAAAAGTTTCTCCCTGAGATTACCAGTGTTAGTTTTATTGTGGTAATCTTGGAAATAACAGCAATAGTATCAACAAAATATATAAAAACCAGATTTGCCAGAATATTACATCTTTTCTCTCAGAAAACCTGCACAATTATAAGACAGGTGTAATAGAGTGGAAAATCAGGCTCATTCTCCAGGTGAAAAAGATTACATGGTCATGGCTTAATTTTGTAATGGAAGAGAAAAATGTTAATATTTATGCTGGAATTCTAATGAAAGATTTGCATGCTTTATTATGCATAATTATTTTGTTTAGCACTATTTTTTCATTAATGCCTGAGTTTCCCCCAAAGGATAATATCCTCAAAATGCAGCTTTCCATAAATTTCACTTTATTAATAACAGCATTACCTAATGTAGTAACCCCAAACATTAAATGTCTAAACAGCATTGCTTCTGCATGTATTTATAAAATATTTATGACAAAGGTGATGAATTTCAACATTAAAATATCCGTCATTTTTCTTACTATAATCTTATCACCACCTAGCTTTATATATTATTATAATTTAGCAGTCTTCCCCACTTTTAGAATAAACCACAATTTTTAAAGTCAGTTCTCTAAGTTAATTAAAAATATATGAATTTAAACATATTTTGCCATTGTCTGATTTTTAAATTGTTAACGATTTATTTTAATATATAATAACCATGCAATTAATTGCATTTGAGAGAGAAATGGGATGTGAAAACCTTCCCTGAAACTAAAGAAAATACATATTTATAGGAAAAGTGGAGGAAAGATTGCATTTCTTCTATGAAATTTTATTATGCAGTAATTACAAAGTTTAAATACTTTTCAATTTTAAATAAAAATAAGTGTCATTAAGCACATTTATATAACTATGTCAAGTGATTCCAACAAGTATCACATAAAATAGAGTGCATTTTCAACTCAGAGAGACAAATACGTTCTCATTCACAGTGTTTGACATATTACAAGGAAGCTTGTTTCACATAAGGGTTTATTTTAAGATCATGCTATTATGAACAGTACAGTCCACACCATGCTGTGCCATTCAAAATAATCTCTCAGAATGTGAAGTAACGAGCAAACCATTCCTGACGTTGTGGATCTGGTGAAGCCATTGGGGAAGCTTCAGTCTGAGGAGGGCTAGATTCATAAAAAGAAAAGACAGATTTAACCCACAACCAAGAGTCAAGGTGCAAATTGCCTGGAAAAAGCATACAAAAACAGCACAGAATCAATTTTTATAATTTCAAAGTCATGTTAGTCTGTGAGGTAGTTTAATTCCCCATTTTCAACCTTTGGTCATCCACTCCATTGGAGAGCATCAGCAGCATAGACAAGTCACTAAGCCACACAACAGGGTAGAAAAATAGTGTTTTGGGGGGGAAAATTGGAGTTGCTGCTTTTGTCAAAAAAAAAAAAAAAAGCAAGGGAAAGTTTGTTTTTAAAGTGCATCCTCTTTTAGCATCCTTTTCTTCTGGTCAAGTTAGTTGTCAAATATGATACAAGCATCATATTCTTTAGGACATGCTGAATTTTCTGGCACTGAACAATTACATATTTTAAATATTACACACTCAGAGTAAATTATTCAAATTGCATGCATATGGAATCAGATACAATAGAACAAGGAATTCAGTACAAAGCAAGCCTATTTTTTACCCACAAAACCTGTATGTTATAATCACTACATATACTTTATTGCTTTAGTATAATTACATTTTATAGCTAGAATGTTAAAATATTCCCTACCGTTTATAGGACAAATCAGGGAACACAATAATTTGTAAGGAAACTCCATCATCACAATTCATGAATTCATGCACATGCTTGTTAATGGCGTCTGAGCATACATGCATTTTACATGCAAAAGGAAAATAAGGAAGATTACATTTTATGGGATTCCTATTTCAAGTTAAGAAATAAAATGTTATTATAGTGCAAACTTCGTAATCTATTTTCTGCCCCAGCTTTGTAAATTGCATTAAAGCAGAATTAAATTAGAATAAAGAAACATTTACTTTTCCAGGATATCAAGCATTATATAATGATATTTCAGTTAGATAATAAAACATATTCCAATTGTAATGCAAAGTGGAGCTTGATATTTTAATGCTGAAGCATAGCATTAAATGGTATGTAATACATGCACATACTATATTCACATATACTCAAAGCTTGTTTTTGAAAAATATTTTTTCCGCAGTGAGGAAAATCGATACAAATCTAATATGGTAAATATTTTGTTAGAAGCACTGTTACAAAATACCATTTTGATTTGGGGGATTGTAACATTCTTGAAGGGCAGGTAGAAATAACAAACATTTAACACAATTGTTCATAAAGGTAAATAACTGAAAGCACACAACACATTGGTAATAATATGACACTTTGAAATTTTAAGGGAAATAAGACTTATTGGGTGAATCACATTTCAACAAGCTTTACAATAAAAAGGGATACTATAAAGAGGTTTAAAATAGTGTGTGAAAATTATGATTCTAAAATAATATCCATACTCCAGTATTCTTAAACCAAGTGGGAGGGAGTGTCAACTAAAAAGAAATCAATTTTTGTTTTCCAAGTTAGGAAAAAAAAAGAAAATCAAAAACTGGTGAGGCTCTGCTCACCTCAAAACCATCTTGGGCTCTTTGGGTGGTATTGGTTGTGGAAGTGGTCTGCTGCTGTTGAACTCAATATCGTGGATGGATGAATTAGGAATAGGGTCCAGGCGGTTAGCATGTCCATTGCCCACTCCACTAGATTCCAAAGCACTTAGATTGGGGACACTCACAAACCTGTTTGCTGATCTATCATTCTTCTTCTTTTGCTGCATTAAAAATAACACATGTAGGGAAGGGAGTATACAAATCAGGAAATTACTGAGATGTTTTAAATTATTGTTCTTTATTAATGGTTTGGGGATTGCTGCAATATGATGCTTGACTTTTCAATAATTTTAGTAGATTTAGCTTATTTAACTCTAATTCCTGAAGAACAGTGGAAACTACTTTTCTGTTAAAACTAACACTGTGTTATAATTCTAAATCTTCCAAGAAAATGAAAAGTTTTAAGTGTATCAGAAAAACTGATTTTACTTTCTATTATATTTGCAGTCATTTCCTAATATAATTATGTCTCCTAATTGCCATAAAATGAATTAAATCCTGCCTCAAAATATTTTCAGAGGAAGTGACGAATTTAAAAAAAAACAAATAAACAATGAGGATTATAAGCAAAGTTTGTCCCAGTATATTTCATTTCTCAGGGAAAAAAGAACTTGCAACAAAAATATTTAATTTTCATTTATTTTTCTGGCTTTTAACTGATGAGAGAATATAGCAGATGTTGCCATATTGGTACCAAATTCTTATATTCTGCCAGCTGAGTAAAAATAGGTGAAAAGTTGAATAAAATGCTTCCAATAGCCACACAGTGCTCCACTTAAGTGAACTATTCTATAAGATAGTTCTTCAAAAGTTACAAATCTTTTGATTGGATTAAGGGTTTTAATACCACAACCTTCAGATTTTCACAGAAAAATCTGCTCCCTATTTTCGATATCATTCAAGTATATCTGTTCTTTGTTACTTTGCTAAAGGTACTGATTCAGAAGCAGAATAATCTGAAACATAATTACGGTCTACCAGGTACAACTAATTCATTTTTTATATTCTTGAACATCAAACAGATGGGAAAACCAATTTATCAATTAACAGCAAGCCACAATAAACAGTTAATACATTGTAAATGGCCCAGGGAGCACTAAAGATTTTCTTCATCATTCAGCTAAGGTATTTTTAATTAATTAAAAAAATTAAACTACACAATAGCCAAAGTTCTCTAGATAGCATTTAAGATTTTTTAAATACTAAAATTATAATTTGAATAAAAATATATAATAAATTGTAAAATAAAAGCACTACATAAACTTGAGTTGACAGAAATATATTCCAGCAGACAATCTATCGAGTCCATTGACAATTCCTATTTTGTTATAGTAGCCTGGCTTGTAAATAGGACTCTCCTTAATTACTGTGGGCCAAGTTAAGGATTGGCCCAAGGGATTACTGAATTTCTCTATTTTTGTTTCCTCTCCTATCAAACATAGCCCATTAATTGGAAAATAAAAACCAATCACCATCCCGAACATAGGTATGATGAGTTTGGACAGATGTTTAAAATAGCTGATTTAACCAGCTGTCAAGTTGCCAGGGCATGTTTATATCAAGGTTAGGGTCAAGCGAAGAAGAGGCCCAACCTCAATTACTCTGGCCAAAAACTATTTAATTCTTATTAAAAGAAGTAGGGCCTATTTATATACATAATAGATTTTAACTAAATTTTGTTAGTTAAACAAAGAATGTTTAACAAAACAACTTCATATATACTATCAGGTATAGTATCCATAGTAAAGTGTAATGCAAACACAGGATGGATTGTAAAGTTTATATTAAAAAATACTGTGCCTCGGTTGCTGCACCAAGAAGGGGGAAGTCAGAAATTAAATACTTATCTATACTATTTAATAAGTTTTTTTTTCTTTTTTAGTGTTTATAATAATATAATGGAGATCTTGGCATTAAGCTCAGTCTCAAGTTTTTTCTATATCAGAAAACAATTCAGTGTTATCTTTTCTTAATATGATTTATTAATTTGATTTCTATAGCCTTGTACTAAGAATTTTATATAACAAGTAATTTTTTGGCACTAATTGATAGTACCTCTTTTTAAACTCTGTTATAAAATGTTCTAAGAATTCTTATTTTGGGTGGGTAATAATGCAGTCCAATTTCCTTCATTTTAGTTTAGTTTAAATGGAAGAATTTTTCCCCAATTAAATAGTTTTAGCTGAAGATCTCTTACTTTTTCAGTTTTAGGTTGCTTCCACACAGAAGCCATGTCACCTTGCAAAACAATGCTTAATTTTGCCTGAAAGATTCCTCACAGAACTAAACATAACACTATTTTGGTTAGCTGTACAATTCTCCAGGGCGCAGCTCCCTGTTTACAATCAAAACGATCCTGTACTAGAGATGGCCTTTTAATTTTAATTTGAAGATCCTGGTAATTGTTTACTGTTGATTCAAGTTGACACAAATATTTTTAAATTCTTTAAAGCCATTCTTAATCTCACCATATCTATTGCTTTGCTTTCATGGTTTTATAAAAAAAATAATATTCTGCTATATTAAAAAACCCCAACTATGTCAATGAAAGGAATCTGTTAATTATATTTTCCCCTCAGAATTGCAGTGACAACAGAAGGAATTAACTAAGCAAACCATCTTCCTGTTAGAAGCAGAGTGAGAAAAACCTACTAAAAGCAAATTACTAATAAACAAATGAAATCTGCAACACTGTAACAGTGCTTTGTTATCTTCTCTAGTTTCACAGTATTTTATTGTGGAAAAAAAAGATTATTAATTAACAAAACAGGAGTATAGCACAGAAAATACCAGATTGCAATTATTTGACTGATGGCTTTTATACCCTGGTCAGGCTACTGCTTTCACTGTACAATCACCCTGCCTCATTTACATAATATTGTAGCAGTGTAAATAATACTATTTCATTTGTAATCATTTGCAACCAACCTGTGTTTTTTATTTTAAATATAACTCTTGGAGCATAAAAAGACAAAAAAAATCTGTTAAAAGAACATGAATACTATGTTTTTTTCAGTGACGTGTTGGGGGAAAACATACTGTTGAGTAAGGGATAACGTAGAGAGGATTTTTTTCTCTATAGTCTGCCGTGCATTTCTGATTGCAAACACATTTTGTATCAGCCTTCCTCTCTGCTCAGACATTACTTATAAAACAGAAGGCAAATCTTATTAAACCTAGCAGAGATTACATTTGAATAATAAACACACAGTATCCAGTTTTAATGCTACAATCCTTACTCTACTCCTCAACTTACTTACTTTTCCTTTTTTTGTTACATTTTGAAATGTATATTGGAATAGACTCATTCTACAATAATTCAAGAGCAGACCCATTTAATTATTTTAAATTGGGTACTGCTTGTTTTCCTTCTCTTTTTGAATCAAAAGAACTGTTCAAATGTCTAGAAAAGATGGTTTGAAAAATATAATTAAATTACATAGAGGATGTAAAGGTATTTCCAGTGCCAAAACTGACAAAAAAATTAAAAAGTCAAGAAGTAAGTTTATATTTGAGTATAGAAAAAGATAAACAGGTTTCAAATCAAAATTGTGGTGTTCATATCTCACACAATCAAAATTAAACACATGTATGTAACAATGATAAAGGTTCCATTACAGGAAGACACGTAATTCAAGTATGATATTCTAAAGAGATGTTCACTTTCTGCATTATAGCCAGTGCTATGAGAACATCAACTGGAAATAACAATCATTGCAATCCTCTATAAAATGTAAATGAAAAATAGATGGCAATTATAGAAAAGGGAAGCAATGTGGTCTATTATTAACTCAGCATCATATTAGGAAGTATAAAAAGATAATTTTCACTTGATGGCACAAATATATATTTTTTAAATGTACTATATAGCAAAATCTTGAATTATTTTACCAATAATTATTCATATCTTCTAACATTAAATATTGTTTACTTTATGTATCGAAACAGAATATAGCACATGATTTCCATAGTTTTTGATACTTCAAGTCAATTCAATAATGGTATTCTTCAACTGTGGATTTTGAGTTTTTTTCCTTTGGACTAACATGTATTCCATTACTTTTTCTTCTGGGAGAGGCATTTGGTTCTTTTATAACAATTTACTAAAGAAAATACAATCTACAATACTGGAATGCTAATATGCAAAGGACTTAAGAGACATAACTGCAAATAAGATAATAGCCTGAATCCAGAATTGCTGCTATGTATTAAAGTACCGTATATACTCAAGTATAAGCCGACCCGAGTATAAGCCGAGGTCCTAATTTTACCCAGGAAACCTGGGTAA
>JANHJO010011426.1:0-11440 GCA_032468235.1 Pseudoxyrhopus heterurus
AAACAGGCCGTGTGGAGACTCTTGAGAGGGGTGGGGTGGGGTGGGAGGGGCAGGGTGGGCGGGGCCAGCCAAGAGTGGGATTTGGGGGTTCTCCGAACTGGGCAGACTCTTAGCAAGAGGATCTCCCAAAACCCTGCAAACATAGAATCAAGGCCTGATAAGTGTTAATACTGCTTTATAATCTTTATAAGGCCATGCTTGGAATATTACATCCAGTTTTGATCACCACAATATAAAAAAGTTGTTGAGACTCTATAAAAAGTGTAGAGAAGAGCAACGAAGATCATTAAGGAACTGGAGGCTAAAATATATGAAGAATGGTTACAGGAACTGAGTATGTCTAGTCAAATCAAGAGAAGAAATAGGGGTGACTTCATAGCAGTCTGCCAATATTAAAAAGCTTCCACAAAGAGGAGGAGTCAATTTTCTAAAGCACCTGAAGGCTGGATAAAGAACAATGGGTAGAAATTAATCAAGGAGAGAAGCAACCTAGAACTAAGGAGAAATTTCCTTACAGTGAGAACAATTAGTCAGTGAAATGGGTTGCCTCCAGAAGTTGTGGGTGCTCCATCATTGGAGGTATTTAAGAAGAGATTGGACAGTCATTTGTCTCACATTGTTTAGGGGCTATTGCTTGAGCAGAGGATTGGACTAGAAGACCTCCAAGGTCCCTTCCAACTCTGTTATTTTGTAATTCTTTTTTTTCCATTTTGTGTCCATGGAACCTTTGTGGAAATAGTGATGGTTTCTCACTTTCTATTGAAAAAAAAAAAGGTATTCATTCAAGCTGAGGTTTTGTTCTAAAATGCCTATGCTGCAAATTTGTGACAGGAGTTGGAGAGAAGAGAACCATTTCTATATATTGGGCAGGTAGCAAGAAAGAACCAAAACTGAAAATATAGCCATTGGGAGAAATAATGAACTGTAGAATTGTGCTGGCGGAAATGCTGGGAAAACCAAAGTTGCCAGGAGGCATCAACTGGATATCAGCTGGAAGGGAAAAAAACAGGAACTAACTAACCAGCTGAGGGCATAGCAACCCACCAGCTCAGCATGAAATGGCCATATATGGCAGTGACCAGCTACCGGAGGAGGAGCTATTTAACACATTCAGAGTTGGCAAAGTTGATAGATTGCTATTACAGTAATCTAATTGCTCAGATAATCTTACAATGGCTCAGAATTGAAAACAGTACTTTGGAAACAGAGCTTTGAAACATTGGTATGGGGAGCTTTTGGAATGTGCTAGGAGCGTTTGGAGGACCATGTTGTTTAATTCTGCACTGAAATAGTTATGGGTAGCCTGAACTGGCAATTTTGGTGGGGTTTGAATTTGAATTTATTGAATTTATATGCCGCCCAACTCCCGAGGGACTCAGGGCTGCTCACATTAAAGCATATTACAAAAGTCATAAAACTCCTAAAAATACATATAATACATGCAGTTAAAAATAACAAATATTCTAATACATAAATAAAAATACAAAACCAATCATCGACTCCAAGCCTGATACAGCCAGTTCTTCAAGGCCACGAGGAAAGTTGTCAGGCTGGATGTAGTCCTGATCTCTGGGGGTAGTTGGTTCCAGAGAGTTGGAGCCATCACAGAGAAGGCCCTCCCTCATGGGCCCACCAGCCAACACTGTTTAGCTGACGGGACTCGCAGGAGACCAACTCTGTGGGACTTGACCGGGCACTGGGAGGCATATGGTAGTAGAAGGCAGTCTCGGAGATAGCCTGGCCCTGAGCCATGTAGGGCTTAAAAAGGTAATGACCAATACCTTGAATTGGGCTTAGAGGCCAATAGGGAGCCAGTGCAGCTCACGCATGAGCGGTGTTATGTGGGTGTACCGAGGTACACCCACGATTGCTCGCATGGCTGCATTCTGGACTAACTGAAGCCTCCAAACACTTTTCAGGGGTAGACTCATGTAGAAAGTGTTGCAATAGTCCAGCCTCGAGGTGATGAGGGCATGAGTGACTGTGAGCAAAGCCTCGTGTTCCAGGAAGGGATGCAACTGGTGCACCAGGTGAACCTGTGCAAAGGTGCCCCTGGCTACAGCTGCCAAATGTTTGTCTAATCGCAGCTGTGAGTCTAGGAGGACACCCAAGTTGTGTGCCCGCTCTGAGG
The DNA here is from genome assembly GCA_032468235.1 of Pseudoxyrhopus heterurus. NCBI lineage: Eukaryota > Metazoa > Chordata > Lepidosauria > Squamata > Pseudoxyrhopus > Pseudoxyrhopus heterurus. The sequence goes on from JANHJO010011426.1 coordinate 2,132, forward strand.
GGGTCAATATCTCCCCCCCAGTGTTAATGAGGGACAATCTACTGGACCACATGGAGGCAAAATCCAGAGCCACTCGGTCTTGTCTGGGTTGAGTCTAAGCCTGTTCATCCCCACCCAGATCCTCACAGCCTCCAGGCACTGAGACATCACGTCCACTGCATCACTGGTCCGGTCTGGGGTAGCGATGTATAACTGGGTACCATCAGCGTACTGCTGGTACCCTACCCTGTATTGTTGGATGATCTCACCCAGAGGCTTCATGTAAATGTTAAATAGGAGTGGTGAGAGGACCGAGCCCTGCGGCACCCCACATACTATAGTAGGGACCTAGGGCTCGACCTCTGTCCGCCCACCAACACTGACTGAGAGCGATCCAAGAGGTAGGAGGAGAACCACCGCAAAACGGTGCTTCCCACTCCCAGCCCCTGAAGTTGCTCCAGAAGGATACCATGGCCGATGGTATTGAAGGCCGCTGAGAGGTCAAGAAGCACCAAGATAGAGGAAAAACCCCTATCCTGGGCTCGCCAGAGATCATCCACCAGTGCGACCAATGCAGTTTCCGTGCTGTACCCGGGCCTGAAACCAGACTGAAAAGGATCCAGATACTCGGCTTCATCCAGGATCCGCAGGAGGTGGAACGCCACCACCTTCTCGACAACCTTTCCCACAAAGGGAAGGTTGGAGACTGGACGAAAGTTCATCAGCTCAGCTGGGTCCAGGGAAGGCTTCTCGAGGAGACGCCTTACCACCGCTTCCTTCAAAGTCCGTGGGAAAGACCCCTCACTCAACGAAGCGTTAATCAACACCTGGAGCCAGCCTCGTGTCACATCCCTGCTGGCTGAAACCAGTTACTAATCTCTGCACCTGTTACTAATATCTGCACCTGTTACTAATCTCTGCACCTGTTATTTAACCATTTGTACAATACGTCCCATGTTGAGTAATATTCAGTTTCCTCTTTATCTTAAGTTCCATTATTAACCTGTCCAATTCGGCACATGCTAATATTTTTTATTACCTTTTCATCTGTAGGTGCGCTTTTGTTTTTCCAATTTTTTGCATATGTGATTCTAGCTGCTGAAAAACAGCAAAGTCACTTTTGTAGTACCATGGACAATATTCATATCAAATAAATATCTGCTGTCCAATTCCAGGGTGGGATTTCTTCATAATGTTCTTATATCAAAGTAGTCTTTCTCATTAGGATTTCTTCCATGTGTAAGTCTAAACTAAAAAGAGTAAATTCTTCCTCTGGAAGTAATTACCAGTGATGCGATTCAACCCGTGTAACAACTGGTTCAGTGGGCGCCCGCTTCTATCTTCAGAAATGCCCACTCCAATAACTGTCTCGCCAATGAGATCTGATGCCACCCTTGTGTGGAACAGCATTCCCCTTACTCCAGAGATGAAAATAGGCTGAACCATGAACACCTAGCTGTTCTTGCAGATCTTGGGGATTGGAATATTGCACTACAAGAATATTCTCTTGTAGTGAGGTGTTTGCTTACTTAATGAGATTCACATCCTTTGGGCTATTACCGTAGCTGTTGCTGCACTTTATGTTACAGCTTTTATTTTTACTTTGTAATTTTCACCTGGTTTAGGAATATGTGTACTGATGTGTACTGCTCAAACAGTGGAGGAAAGAGTACGGTAGATAAATTCTGCTGACATAATGCATTTAGGCATTTCCCATATTTGTAACCAGGCAGAACTATTCAGCTAAAGGCTAGGTAGACAGAACTTTTGCTATTAGGAAGTTAAACATAAAAGCACCTAAGAAGCCTAAGAAGCTTAAATAAAGTATCATCTTACTTTCGCAATACGGAAGTCCTCTATCCCAGTCAACTTTGCCAAATCTCAAAACACACCGTATGGTGGAAATACCTCTCATTCTATACCTAAAAAAAATATTTTTTAGTAAATAAATGATTAAAACTATACAGATTATTTAACCACACAGAGTGTTCAATTTCAGTGTCTAAAATAAGCCACAACAGGCTAGAATCACACAACATGATGATTCCAATCAAAACCAAGTATATTATGATGTACTGAAATGTAGGACATCATTATAATACTCTGGTCCAAATTTGCCTAGTAAGAATCTCTAGCATATCATGAGAACTTGATAGCTGTTGTATTCAAGAAGTGTTCATCTTCAAATCAGTATCAAAGCTTTATACCACCACCATCCTGGCCACTCTAGTTCTGCTATCTCTCCCTATTCCACAATCAGATACTGAAATCTAGGAAGTCACATATATAAAAAACTTCTGAGGATGCCAGCACAGTAGAAACCTTCTCTATGTATCTCAGTTTCAAACTTAAAATTGGGCCTTTTCCTCTCACTTGTTTGAGCCAGTGGTGTGCAGCTGTTCTTTTCTTGGCTTTACGGTAATTATTGTCTCTCCATTCTTTTACCAAATAGCTATTTTCAGCAAGAGCATCAAGAACCCCCACTTCACCAATTTCAACCATTACATCAGAATATTACTGAGTTATGTATTAAGATTGCCTTAAATACTTTTGAAAGATTTGTATCTTAACAAAGACATACAAATAGTTATAATATATAGTTCACAATTTTTACTATCAATATTTAATGATACCATACATGTTTATCAGTTGTCCCCAAATATATTTTTACAAGTTATTTCAACAAATGTTCTCTAACTTACCCATGATTGCAAGCAAGCATTATTTGATCTCCAAGCAGGAAGCCATCTCCAGATTCTATGTCGCCATTTTCTATATGTGGAGTAGGACATCGTCTTCCTAAAAGAGTGAAACGGAGATATCGTCTGTTATCCTTGTGATTCTTACAAAAAAATAAACACAGAAGCCTAGGAAATTCAATTATTCAAGCTTTATATTTCTCCATTTTATATTGTATTGTATCAGTTGTTTTTCCAGGCAGAGCTGCTTGATAAGCTATCCCCAGCTGTCTATGCATATCTGTTCACTTCAGTGGCCGTTCATACACTTACATGTGAAAACAGCCTGAAGTAGTTTATAAAGCAGCTGCATGGATTGGAAAAAGAGCTGGGACTCTACTGAGTCAAAGTCTTTCAAACATTCTCTGTATATATTAAAGTTAAATTCTCCTGAAAGATCTTATGTTATTACAATTACATATGCATAATATAGAACTATGACAAAATAAATGACATGCTTAAAAAGAAAACAAACTAGGCAAACTAAAAACCTTTAAACAGAAAATAAAACCCTGCAACTATTCAACTTTCAAAATTCCATTGCTCTTCCAGAATTTCAAACTCTTATTATTAAAGTTTTGTAATATAAAATTATTTTTCAATTGTCAAACAATGACCTGAGTCTAGGCCGCACAAAGTCATATTCTTCAAGTTTGCCTCTCCTTTGACACAAAGGTCAAGTGTTGAAAAATGTCATTAAGCCAATTTCTAATGTATAAACTTCCTTCTATGACTACATAATCACCTTTTTTTTTGCAAAAGTCAAATCACAATATAAAGATTAAAATTTTAATTTGGAGAATATATGTTTATACCTATGGAACATCTTTCATTCTTAACTTCCTTTCAAGATTCTGTTCATCGCACTAATAAAATTTAAACAATAAGAAATTACCAGTGGCATGTCTACATCATGTAAAGCATGAAAACTGATTTTCAACAAAAATTACATCTCCATCATAAAATGAATGGTACTCATAATGTCAGGTGTGAAACACCAGGTCTACACGAGAAAGTTCAGTTAAGCTGATTTATTGCTAAATGCCTATGCACAACTTCTCAACTAATAGTCAGCACTTGGCTAGAGATAGATAAGAGTCAATGGCTCTCAATGCGATTGGATTTAATTCACTTGCAACTTTGTAGGGATTCTAAGCTGATACCCAGGTTTTGCCATTCCTTCTGCTACGCATATTTTTACACAACACAGTTTGAAATGTGTTTAGATAAAGCAAAAACAATTTATATTTAAGCTTCATGAATATACCCAACAGTAAAATTAAAAGTGCTGGTAAGGGTTTGCATTATGAACAATAAATGCATAACATAATAAGTTCAAATTACTATTCAAAATATGTGTCTGATCTTTTTCTGGAATATCAGCATTTCAAAACTTTGAATTGTTAGCCTAATGAATACCTAGGACAGAAATCAGGCTGAAGGTGATGATAGCACTGATGATGTTACCTATTTTAGGTAATGAAACAGCTGCAAGAAAACAACCAATCTCAGAGATCACCAAGGATCCCTCATTTCAGCTACAAATATTCTCCTTTACAAAATCACAATATGATTTGGAACTAACAGTTGTAAATTATTAAACAAAAACTCAGTGTAATTTCTCTTTTAAAGGCTAAGCCTGCAGCGAACATCTCATCTTCACATAGTAAGCAATTAGCTCAGTGGAATATTCTTAATATTGTTCCTATGTAGCATGTTGTGTAAAAAAAAAAAAGGAACTTAAGCAACAACATAACATTTCTAAAGTACAGCATATGATGATGATGATGATGACGATGACGATGATGATGGTAATGGAGGACACAATTTAATTTGGAGAAATACAGCCAAAAGGAAACATTGCAAGATAGGGGTAAGTGGAAGGACAAATTGGATTCTAAAAAGAATACAAAAAGTACTACTATTTATGATTCCAGGGTAACCTATAACTAAGAGACATCTAGCCAGCTAAACCCTAATCATTTTAATCACTATAAAATACATTCCGCCTTATATGGACAGTATAGCTGAGATAGACTATGAACGATTTTTAAAAATGTTAGGAAAATCTGGTTTCTAAATGATGTCTTAAATGTTTTCTCCTACCACCAGAATGCCAGAAAGCCAGACACATGGCTAGCAGAATTGGTATATTCAGTTGCAGCCTCCCTGCATCTGCCCATCTTCCTTTTTCCAATGGTCAGTCATTATTTTGTGTCTTACAAGCCTGCTCAGCACTTATTGTGCCAAGTCATTTGTGTCATTAGAACAAGTTTGATGTAGTGATTAAAGCATAAGACTAGAAACCAGGACAGCGTGAGTTCTAGTTCTACTTTAGGCACAAAGCTAGCTGGATGAGCCAATCCCTCTCTCTCAGCCCCATGAAGACGGCAATGACAAACGACTTTCGAAAAAGTTCATGGAAGTCTGCTATTCCTCAAAGTTAATTACAATAGTGTTTACTTAAAGTTCAGAGTTAGTAGAACACTTAGGATTGATAATTGGGAAACATAGGTGGAAAGTTGCTTCACACAGTTTATGTGCTTCACACACACTAAATATACATTTAAATAAATAAATACTTGAATTATATATATATAAAACACGCACAGGCTAGAAGGGGCTTTTTGTACATATTGGTAACATTTCAATCTTAAGTTACCAGCAGGTAACAGTTTAATAGTCTGATCTAGTGAGGTCATTTAAAGTTTTATTGATGAAACTAGTTAAGTGATACTAAGAATATGATAGCATTTTAACAACTTAAAAAATCTTTTCAACATTATTGAAAATTTTCTTTAGAATGTATTTGCCACCTTCAGCTCTCAAAGGAGAGGCAAAATATAAATTTAATAAATGATAAATAAGAATTCTGATTCATCATAAATGATAATACAGATAGTAAACTTTGATTGATTTCTCCTACCATCCATAATGTTAGCATTACATCCATCCTAGGATCCTGGGCTTGCTGTTCTCCAAAAACATCTGAGTTAACCAACCAAACTATCTAGCTCATTTAAAATAATTGATATGTCCTAGTATTTTTAACTGATTCTGCTGGCAGAAGAAACCAAGAAACAGCAATTCCAGAACACCTACCTGAATGCTCCTAAACTTCTCATGATCCAACAGTCAGAACTGGGCATGGCTAGTCTAGTGACAAGAAGGACCAGGGGAGACATGATGGCAGTGTTCCAATATTTGAGGGACTGCCACAGAGAGGAGGGGGTCAAGCTATTTTCCAAAGCATCTGAAGGCCAGATAAGGAATAATGGATAGAAACTGAACAAGGAGAGATTCAACCTGGATATAAGGAAAAAATTTCTGACAGAACAATCAACCAATGGAACAGCTTGCCTCCAGAAATTGTGGGACCTTCGTCACTGGAAGCTTTCAAGAAGAGACTGGACTGCCATCTGTCAAAAATGTTGTAGGGTTTGCTTGGGTGGGGTGGGGGGTCTTGGACTAGATGACCTACAAGACCCTTTTCTGTTAATCTAATCTAAGAAGAATTTTCAGTAACTGTTTTATTCAAAGTAAATTATAGGCTGGGAATTAAATGTACAACTTTAAATCTGACAACTTTGAAGAATTAAACATATTTCATTCATTATTCCACAACAGCTCCTACTGATGACAAAAGGTACTCACTTTGACAAGCTGCAGGAAGATCTGACCACATATTAATGTCAAGACATGCCATAGAACGAATTGTTTCCGGTATAGGCATATAACCAGGGATGCACTGTAACTGCAGAACAGTTCCAATACAATAGGCATCTGCTAGCTCTCCTCCCCCCTTTAGTGAAGAATGGGGAGGGAGAATTGGAGTTAGACACACACCTGTTGATAAGGAAACACAAGGAAGCTCTGAAGTAAAGAACAAAATAAAGGTCTATTATAGTACTGAAGTCCAACCATTCAGTTCTAAGGAATTGGAACAAATAGTTTCAAGATCTCTGATAGAGATCATTGTCCATTCCTGGAAAACTGAGGAATGTGATCCCTCTCTTCAGGAAAGGGGGGAAAAAGGATCCCAATAGACTGGGGAGCTTAACCTTAATCTCTGGAAAGATGCTATTATTAATAGGTAATAAATGGGGCTGTTTAAAGACAATACAGTGACCACCACCACTTTTCTGGTAAATGGGCATGACAACATTGCACTAATAACTGGCATTCATACCTCAGATCAAAAACAAAGAAATCTTCTATGGCTACACCACCCTGCTCTGGCAGTCAAGTATAATGCTGAAAAGTGCAGAGTAGGGATTTGGCATCCTTACTATGAAAGGAGTTTGAAGGAATTTGCCATTGCAACTTGGAAAAAAAGCCACTGTGGAGGTTATGGAGATGGATCCAAATTAGAAAGCTGGTCTTTCGAATCTTCCCCAGTTTACTGGCAGCTGTGTTAGGCTTCATTCTAATAAATGTGGGAAACATGACTATTGTCCACCTCTTAGACTCTAAACATTCTGGGAACTGACGATCAACAAAGCTGGAGAGTATCCAACTGGGAATAACTTGTTGATGATACATGTCTGCGGTTGTCATTATCATTTTATTAATAATCTGATAAAAAAAACATTTTATCAGCTTATTCAGAAGTTTGGTGTAGAGTTTAAGACACCAGGATAGAAATGAGAACAGCATGAGTTCTAGTTCCGCCTTAGGCACAAAGCCAGCTGGATGAGTCAATCATTCTCTCTCAGCCCTATGAAGAGGGCAATGACAAAACACTTGTGAAAAACCTTGCAAGAAACCTTGCAAAGAGACTGCCTGGACAAAAGGGCAGTCTCCGAGAATCAAATATGACAGAATGGAAACAAAAGTGTGACATGAGTCAGGTTTAAGTCCATCTTCAACCATGGAAACGCAACACAGATGACTTCAGACAGTCAATCTCTTACAGGAGGATGTGTGTATATGGTATCTAGCTGTTGAAAATATTGGTCATGTTTTGTTTGATTGTCAGCTATATTATTATTTATTTATTTGTACCTGCCTTTATTACTTTTACAAATAATTCAAGTTGATGATCATATACAGTATACCCAACACACTTTCCTCTTATTTTCTACACAACAATTAAACTGTGAAGTGAGTTCGGCTGAGAGAATGACTGGGCCAAAGTCAACTAGCTGGCTTTCATGGCTAAGGTGGGACTAGAACTCTCTTTCTAGTCTGGTGCCTTAACAACTAGATTAAACTCTAGTTTAGAGTTTACTCTTCTTATATAAATATGTAAATATGTTAGTTAGGCTAACATATTTAACATCCCTACCTGAAAGAACAGCCCAGCCCTGTGGGAGTTGATTGTCCTATTTTTTCCTGAATTCTAATATATACAATATGAGCAGATCTTCTAAGTTTACAGTTAAGACAATTCAGCTTAGAACCCATTACAGTGAACATATTGGGGTATCCTGTAAAGGTGTTGTCTTTATCTGAATGTTGATTCCTTGTATTCATCACATATGTATTTTATAACTGTATTTTCTTTTATCTATTTTACCCTCAAATAAGATCTTGTATTTTTGTTTTGTATTCTGCTATAAATGTAAGACTAATCAAGTAAAAAATATCTACTCTTTTACTAGACTATTGTTGTGGAGGACTTCCTGCAAGTGCCATTATGCCTTGTTGGCATTTGTTAGCTAGTAAGATAGCTTTGTGAGCAGAATTGGAACTGGATGCTGGATCTGAGTTGGCATAATTTCTCTATAATCAAATGAGAAGCAATTGACCCCAGACAGCTACTCCTTGTAAGTAGACCCAGAACCTTTTTTTCTATAGTCATCTTATGAGTGGAGTGGCTGAGAGTCAGGATTTACACCAAGGTCAAACTCTCAAAGCAACCTTTATGGACACCGCATCCGATTAAATTTATCAGTTACCTTTTTTGGATTTGCCCATGATTTCCACTTCATACATATTATCTATCCATTTTCTCCCCTCACCATTTTTCTAAATTGCAAAGCAAAAAGATTTGCATATATAGGAGTAAATAATTTTCAATTAGCCAAATTCCTGGAAGTCTGTTATCCCTGACAATTAATTACAATAGTTTTACTTCAAGTTCAGAATTAGTAGAACGCTTAGGATTTATAATTGGGAAACACAGATGGAAAGATCACAACTTTGAAGAATTAAACATATTTCATTACTATTTCATAACAGCCACTATTGTTGACAAAAGATACTCACCTTGACAAAGTATAAGAAGATCTGACCATTTATTAGTGTCAAGACATGTAATAGTAGGAATTGTTCCAGATATATTTGCACAACCTGGGATGCACTGTAACCACAGAACAGTTCCAACAGCATAGGCATCTGCTAGCTTTCCTTCTTCTTTTAGTGAAGAATGGGGAGGGAGAACTGGAGTTGGGCACTCACCTGTAGATAAATAAAAAGGAGGAAGTTCTGAAGTAGAGAATAATAGCAATAGCACTTATATACCACTTTATAGTGCTTTACAGCCCTCTCTAAGCGTTTTTACAGAGTCAGCCTATTGCCTCCAACAATCTGGGTCCTCATTTTACCCACCTCGGAAGGATGGAAGGCTGAGTCAACCTTGAGCCTGGTG
>JANHJO010011573.1:0-11419 GCA_032468235.1 Pseudoxyrhopus heterurus
GACAGCGCTGGCTCTTCGGCTTTGAAATGGAGATGAGCACCGCCCCCTAGAGTCGGGAACGACTAGCACATATGTGCAAGGGAACCTTTACCTTAGACTCTTCTTAAAAACCTCCAGTGATGAAGCACCCACAATTTCTGAAGGCAAGCTGTTTTATTGTCCTCACTGTTAGGATGTTTCTTCTTAATTCCAGGTTGCTTCTCTCTTTGGTTAGTTTCCAACCAGTGTTTCTTTTCTCTGATGCTTTGAGGAATAATTTGACCCCCTCTTCTTTGTGGCAGCCTCTCAAATACTGGAATGCTGCTATTCATGTCACCCCCTAATTCTTCTTTTCTCTAGACCAGCCAAACCCAAAACCCGCAGCCATTCTTCATATGTTTAATCTCCAGGCCTTTGATCATCTTAGTTGCTCTTCTCTGAGCTTTTTCCAAAGTCTCAACATCTTTTTTTGTAGTATGGTGACCAAAATTGGTTGCAGTATTCCAGGTGTGGTCTTACTAGGGTTTTATAAAGTGGTACTAATACTTCACGTGATGCCTGTGTTTATATCACCCAGGATTGTATTAGTTTTTTTGGCTGCTGCTGCACACTGCTGGCTCATATTCAAATGATCATTCACTAGGACTCCAAGGTCCCTTTCACGTTTGCTGTTTTTGAGCCAGATCTCGCCTAATCTGTATTTATACCTTTGATTTTTCCTGCCTAAATGTAAAACCTTGCTTTTCTCCACATTAAAACTCATTCTGTTGGATAGGGCCCATTGTTCAAGTCTGTCAAGATCTTTTTGGATCCTGAGCTTGTCTTCTGGGGCTATTCCTGCCAGCTTAGTGTCATCTGCAAATTCGATGAGTTCCCCTTCCATTCCCTCATCTAAGTCATTTATGGAGATATTGAAGAGTCCTGGGCCCAAGACGGAACTTGTGGTACCCCGCTGCTTTCCCTCCATGTAGATGTAGTACCATTAAGGACTACTCGTTGAGTATGTTGAGCTTGTCACCCAGGTACAATTCCATATGGTGGTGGTGTTGTCTGTTATTCCACATTTTTTTAGTTTGTGGAAGATAAAACGAGCATTCCCCACCCCCAAACATTCACAGAGAGGTGGGTGCCTGATGAAATAAGACCAATAAAAAATCTTCTGGAATATGAGAAGGGGGTCCTGTTGGTTGGGCAGTCGGGAGAGCCCATTGCATAAGACCCAAGTCCCGTGAATTTCACCCGGGGCCCTTGAAGGGTCTTCTCAAAATAACAGAAGGCTGGGTAGAGTGGACTTCTCAGGGCAGCGGACCTCAATGTTGTGGTAACTGGAACTCTTGAGTTGGGCCTGAGAGGAACCCCCTGCATGGACTTCACAATTAGCCAGAGGGGCTGATCCTAACGGACTTTTGTCCAGGTGCTGGACCAGCTGAAGGCCCAGTTGGCTCTCTTCCAAAGGTTGCCAATGCAGGGTGGTTGCAGCGGCCCAAGTGGCGGTGACCAGGGTGCCGCCCAGGCCCTGGCAGTTGATTCCCGAGGTGGGACAGTGGTCTTCCTGTTGCTGCTCAGCCAGAGAGAATACAAAGATCTTTTGCTATCTGATTGCCGTCTTTCAAGGACTGATGCCTTGGCCAGACTCCCACGGCCAAACCCGAGGCCACAACTCCATCATTGGGGGCCACCCAACTGGGGCAGGCAGGGAGGTAGGCTATGGTGTGTACTGCAACATCGCAACACAAAAAACACGTATCTACTTGTGTCCAAGTGCAGGATATTAAGTACCAAAGGTGGCATTGTGTCATCACATTGTGATGCATGTTTTGTCATTTTCAGATGATTGTGGTTTATACCAAGTGCCTGTGGGCGATGTGAATTGTAGTCCAATCCATCTGAAGGGTTCCAGGTTGGAGGAGGCTGAATAATACATTATAAAGTTAAATTCTATACCCAAAATAGTGCTGTTTCGTCTTCTGTGAAGGATGAGGGTCCCCCTGATTCCCAAATTGCCTTGACTTCCAGAGACAGAAGGAGGGCGTGGGATGGAGCGGGGGAGGCTTGCTCGCTCTGCCTGGCTCCAGGCTGTTTATCCTAAGAAGAAGGAGAAATGAGCAAGGATGCTTAGGAAGGGAGACTCCATCAATATTGATTTTTGTAAAAGGAGAACCAGATTGTGGAGAGGGAAGAGGCGAGCAGTGGAAACCGAGTGAATGCCAAATCAGCACTTGGCAGCCTGGGGGGGAGACGGCCTTCCTGGGGTTCCGATAGGCAGGGGCTTCTACAGGGTTCATCCGTATCACAGCTTTGAACAGTTCTTGTTGGTGGCTGCAATCTAAATCTAACTTGCTTTTTTGGGAAATGCAGCCCAAGTAGTACATGATTTCTGGGCTTTGCAACTGATGCTCTCATCCGCAAAGACACTTACGTTGCCTGAATTGCTGGCCTTGCAAGTGTTTGCATGCACAGGACTCTGGAGCTGCTTCTCCTGACTGGGTTCAGGAGGAGACCGACTACCTTATACAGGGAGTCCTCCACTTACAGCCACAATTGGCACCAGCATTTCCATTGCTAAGCAAGTGGGTGGCACCCAGTTTTACGACCTTTTTGTTATGCCTGTTAAGTGAATTGCTGCAATTGTTAAGTGAATCATATGGTCGTTAAGTGAATCAGGCTTCCGCCATTGACTTTGCGTATTGGAAGCTGGCTGGGAAGATCACGTGACTCTGGAATGCTGCAACCATCACAAATACACGCCAGTTGCCAACTGGGCAAACTTTGATCATGTTACTATGGGGATGCTGCAACAGTCATAAGTGCGAGGACTGGTCGTAGGTCACTTTTTTCCATAACCTGTGAACATCAAATGAGCGCTAGACAAATGGTTGTAGGCTGAGGACTACCTGCCCTGCCAGAGGCCGAGTGCTTGCCTGGGGGGTCCAGACTTACCTGGTGGAAAGACCTGAGATTTGAACGTTGGCATCTCCCAATGAACCAGGTTTGGGAGAACCAGGTTAAGAGACTTCTTTCTGTTAGGGGTTTGGGGACAGAGCAGGTGATGCTGGCCAGGGGATCGGCCGTTCATCTGTGTCCTTGATTGCCTTTGGGCCCCACAGCAGATTGTTCCAATTTCCCAGACATCAGGACCTCTTTGCGAAGCCACGATTGGTTGTGCCCGGGAGACGGTGGGGGGGGGGAACAGGGGGGGCCTGGGCTGCTGTGGTCCATGGGGTTGCAAGGAATCAGACACAAGACTGAACAACCACAACTACAAAGACGGCCCCACACCACCCTTACTTCTCTGTGGCACAGCCAACACTCGGGTTTAAGCTGCAGCCTTTTCATCAACTCCAGGGAGACAATGAGAGGTTTGTGAAATCCCACCCCAGCCAAGGTGAGCCATTGTCTAAGCACTCCTAAAAGATCAGACTGAAAGGGAGGCTGTGTTTATTAAATAACATCTAAGCAGCTATTTAAGAGCTAGGTGGGTGGCAAAAACGGGCTGGTAGTAATTCCTCGGAGGGCTGGGTGTGTGATGCCACAGCGCCCGGATGCTAAGGGGGTTTCTTGGGCTTCAAGACAGCCCATTGTTTCATGCCGTGACCCTCCTCCTTTGGGCCTCTTTCCATTTTAGCTGCATTTCTGATCTTTATTTCGGACCCTTGAGCGGGGGACCCCATTTACCCAAACATAGGGCGACACCCTCCATATCAAATGGACGGATCAGCCTTGTGCAGAGGGTGGGGGAGTGCAGGTATGGTTTTTGGCTTCCCTCCCCAGGTGTTTTATTTGATTGCATCAAAGTGAGCAACAAGAAATATGCATACATAAATACTACTAGCATTGCAGTATCAAATTTGATTTATTTATTTTTTTGCAAGAAAGAGGCGTAGAAAATAATATAGAGAAAGAAACAAACCCAGGGAGAGGATACAGGATCAAAACACCACTTGCTTCTGCTTTCATGAAAAGAAAAGGTAGTCCGGATCTTGATAAACAATGTACATCAACCGTCTCTCGCTGCAGATCAGATACAGATTCATGTATTATGTAATAATTTATATAGCCAGACCCATCTTGCCTGGGGGGGACACGGGGGGGGGGATTGCTGCTTTCTGCCACGCAGAGGGTCAGCGGTTGATCCCTGGTTTATTTTTAGAGGTGCCTCCAGCTGTGGAGTCAGTAGATCAACCATAGTTCTGACTTCACTTGAGTGGTGCATTATTTGTTCGTATCAGAAGCATCACAATTAAAGTAAGGCATACTATATGACATAAAATTCAAAATATAAAATGCAAGATTAAAATACGTACACGTTAAACAGATCTGGCCCAGAAACCAGTGACATTAATTGCATTCTGTCATGCTGCCGTGAGCCCCTCAAGCGTACACTGATCGGGACACGAAGGGCAGGTATACGTGTGTGTTGTTGTCTGCGTGTCACCACAATCGCAAAGGCCACGAAGCCACCGGACAGCCCCATTTGTTCAGAGCATCTTCTTGTAGCCGTCGCAGCCCATTCAATGACTTCCATACTTCCCAGCTCGGGTCAGTCCTGGGTGCCAGCTCCTCCGTTGGTTCCACCCAGTGCTGGATCTTTGCAGCTTTCCATAGGTCCCTCCGGCTTCCAAATTCTCCAGAGTCTTCCTTTGGCCTAAAGAAGCTTTTCCTGGATTTAGTCTCTGATGAGAACTGGTTGCAGGGCGCGGAGAGGGCGTTGTCTAGATATTGATGACTTGAGTCTTTCTGCATGCTGCTGATTCTCTGCAAACAGCAGGCAGGGCAATGCCAGCTAGATGGTAGATCTTACGTAGAGGGGAAGGTTTAAGGCATCCAGTCACAATTCTGCTAGCTTCATCCAGAGCAACATCTACTTTCCCAGCAGGTGCCGATTTATACCAGACTTTGCAAGGGAGGGGACGTATTTGCCTGCTGAGTAGCAAAGAGCTAGAATTGTTGTCTTAAGGTTTGGCACCCCAGGTAGAGCTCTTTAATTTCCTGGGGAGTGATATCGTCCACTGACCTTCAGTTTAGTTAGTCTAGAGGGACCCCTAAATACTTAGGCCTGTGGCAAAGTGGTGCATTTATATCTCCAGATCCCCCCAGAAGAAATGGTGTGGCCGGCTGAGCAGTTGTTGGCTTCTTCCGGGCGCAAATCGAGAGGGTGTCTTTGGACCCGGTCACCTTGCTCTGTTTGTCCACAGCTCAAGCACTGGTGGGAGAACAAAGCTGGTGCTCAGAATTCGGGGCTGCTCAGCTAAGTTAAAGGCTGAGTGCCCTTATTTAGACTAAGTTTTAACACGGGTCTTTCATACCTTGGTATGTTGCGTGTAGCTTGCTCATTTGATCGGGTTAGGATCAATGTACGGTAACGGAGGATATATTAATTCAGAGTAACCGGAGTAAGTGTGTTGTGTGGCTCCAGCTGCCGGTTTCAGACTTGAGCATTCTCAGGAAAAAACCCCAAATGAAATCCTGCGTGGATGGTGTGCCAGTCTTGGCCAATGATTGACGCTGCCCCGTTGGAGCCAGGGGTCTCTGTTTGAAAATGAAGGCGTGCAAATAAAACAGATCCGATTTTGCTCAAACTTGCCTTCTGCCCCCACACTGTCCCACCCCCCCTTTCTGTTTTGGGAGCGGCTGGATTCTGCGATTGATAAATCCACAATAAAAAAAAGTGCTGCCCTGTAAGCTGGATTGCCAGGTGCTGCAATAGTTGTGGTATCAGTCATGTGACTGCCCTGGGCACCTTCACCTCTTCCTTGCACAGACTTTAGAAATGTACTGTAGGCTGTGAATGAAGCCTAAGCCCGTCGCTGAGGGGTGGAAGGAAAAGAGAAGTGAGGCAGGGGATTGTCCTGGGTTTTGGGCTGGTCGGGAGACTTCTGCTTGGCTGAGCTGCACGCTGGCTTCTCGGGTTAGAGCCGTGTTTCCCAACCTTGGCAACTTAAAGTTATGTGGACTTCAACTCCCAGAATCCCCCAGCCAGCGAACAGTCTGTGGGCTTCAGCGCCCAGTATACTAGGGACTCTCAGGTTGGAGTCCATGCAGGTTGGCTGGAGAATTCCGGGAGTTGAAGTTCACACATCGTAGCATTGCCAAGGTTGAGAAACACTGTCCTAAATGGACAGAAATAAACCATAATAAATCTATGAAAAACAAGTCCAGCTCTATTAAGAGGCCTATTCTTGTGCAGCGTAAACCTTGTTCGATTTAACCAAAGTTATTTTGGGTGGAGTTGTAAAGCTTACGCTGCATAGTTCAATACTGCTGTAAGCGCCCTGCATTCAAGGTAGGATCCACAATAATTAAAATCTGTTGTAACAGATGCGTTCTCAAGCATTAAAAGACGTTAAGCCACACGGCTGAGGACTGGCAGTTGTCGACTACTATGAACTGGTGACAGTACAGAGATTGGGACAGCCCATCCTTCTCTCCAGCAACCGACTGCCTGGTGATACTCCCTGAGTAAAGAAGCTCTTCTGAAAGAATTGGACCCTTCCTCAGTCTAGGAGGGGGTTTCGTGGGAGGGGGGCACTTGCAGTTCAGGGTCTGGCTTCATTGGCCGAAAATTGGGCAGCGCTCGATGGGAAGGGCCTTCCCTTCTGCCACCATGCAGGGCTGCTGCCCGTTAGATCAGGAACGGGTTGGGGCTGTGGAGATTTTCTGCCTTCCGTTTGCTGCTGCTGCTGTGTGTGTCTGTGTGTAATGGAACCTCTTTGCCTGCTCAGTCTGAGGACTCTTTATTTATTTATTATTTATTTATTTGTCAAAAACATACATAGTCATATAAAAGTGGAAAAACATAGAACATGAACAAGAATTATATATAAGTAATTAAGGGTAACAGTAGGACAGGGACGGTAGGCACGCTGGTGCACTTATGCACTCTTCTTCCCCCTCTGTGTTCCCAGGTGCTGCTGCCAAGGCGGAGAATCAGGAGAGGCGGCTGAACGTCCAGTACACGGCTGTAGAAGACCAGCCGGACAATGTCTTCTTCCCCAGCAGCCGCCCCCCACATCTGGAGGAGCTGCACGTCCAGGCCCAGGCGGGACTCAAGTCCTTGCAGAACCTAGGTAGGCTGACTGGGCTGGTGGCCAGGAGGGGCCGGCGAGGCCTTCTGGGGGTCGGCTTTGGGGCTGCTTGCTGGTCTGGAGGGCTCGCTCCACACTGATGTGGCAGCTTTCCTTGCTTAGCATCACCTCTCAAAGCCGGCAGCGTCACTCTGCAGAGCTCAAGCAGGAGGTTCTGAAAACTCACAAATTTCAGCATTCTCCTGTGAAATCTTGGAACGTCTTCTGTTAAGAATGCCAGAATCCTCCAAAATTAAGCGGTCCCAGGATAATTTTGGTTTAATTTGAGCCTGAACATGCCATTGTGGAAAACGTGTGGCCAATTCTTGGCTTCACAGTTCAAAAATTTCACTGATCTCTTGGGATAAAATTCATGGGATTAGTAAAAATAATACCCTTTTATACAGTGCAAGTGCAGCATGGAAGTTTCACATAAAACTAGGCATATATTTTTCCTCCCAAAATATAAATGCACATGAAATGAAAAAAACAAAAGAACAAATGCATTGTTTGCCACCGACTGTTTCAGTCTGCTAATCGTGGGGGAGGGGTTCCTTTATTCATGATTTGTGCAGGGGCTTCTCCGTGCACCTTTCAGAGCTTGGGAGCCCGCTCAGGCCTCCTCCTCCTGCTGCTCGGGGTTGGCGAGGCTGCGGCTGAGGCGTCCTGGAAAAACAGCTGCTCTCTGCTTCTTCCCCGAAGGCCGGGGGCCTTTTGGAGGGAGGGCCCAGATGCTCCAAGGGCTAAATTAGGCCGTGTAATTTGGTGCAATTTGGGTAATGACGGCGGGGATGACATCACGAGGAGGACCTTCTTCCCTCGACTCTGAAATGGTCCGGCCTTCCCTAAGCAGAACCACAGGGTGATGTTGTGATGGCACCGAGCGGGGAAGCCACACAACGGTCGGCTTTGAGGGAAGCAGAAGGTCCTGATTTGAGACGTAGGCTGCTGTCGAGGGCTTTGCTTGGAGAGCCACTGATTGTAGAGTGGGACGTCATGTGACTTCATTGCTTGGAGATGGCAATCCCAGCAGTCCTCATTGTCGTCATTAAGCAAGGACCAGTGGGAAGAGGCGGGCAGGCAAGCTAGAGCTGCAGGGAGGAGGTGTGCATTGTGGAGTGCAAACAGGTGGGCCAAAAACTGGCAAAAGCAGCTTGCTGGCTTCTCCGACTATTTTGCTTGTTGGGAGCCGACAGGGAAGATCACAAATGATGATTGTGTGACCATCATAATTATGAGCTGGTTGCCAAGTATATGAATTATGTTTGTGTACTGCCATGTCAGCAACCATAAGCACGGGTGGTAAGTACCTCTTGTTTAGCGCTGTCACAAGTTCGAGCAGTTGCTGAAGAAGTGGTTGTAGCCCGAGGACTACCTATAGATACGCCCTGAGTTGGATTCTTGGGCACCCCTATTCTTTGGCCCTAGCATGCTCCCAACTCTGGGAGTTGAAGTCCACAAGTCGTAAAGTTGCCAAGGTGAGAGACCCTTGGAGGATGCACTAGACCCATTTCAGTTGGATTTCAGCCCAGGATTCAGCAGAGAGACAGCCTTGATCTTCCTTGAAGGTAGTTGAAGCAGGAGAAGCAGGGCTGCATCCCTCCCCAGGCTCCTTGATTTTTCAGTGCCTGTCAATACCTGGACCAGCTCCAGGGGCTGGGAATGCAGGGATCCCCCCCCCCGATTGCAGTGGCTCTTCCTTCCTCCAAGGCAAGCCCTGCTGCCGTCCGTGTGGTGGAGGGGGAGGCCGCCCTCCTAGGCCTTTGCTTTGAGAGGCGTCTCCCCTTTGACTCAACTTCAGGGTGAAACTGCTGGGCCAGCTCATCCACACTTGGGGGCCCAGGTGTCCTCAGTCTAGGATGCTGCAAATTCTACTTTTCACATCCAGACCAGCCACGCTCGGCACCAAGCGACTGGGGTTGTTGGGAACACCTGAGCTGAAACCGGGATGGTGCCTCCCTGATGATGGCCTTCTGGAAAGCCATCAAGACCTGGCTGTGTCCCAGGCCTGGGGGGGGGGGTGGATCCCCCTTTCTTAGATGTGTTCTTCGTATTTATGGATCCTTGATGTGAATTGGATTACCATTCTGTGTATTCCTGTTTCTAACTTCACTCACTGTATTTTTATTCTCTTCTGCATTTTATTTAACATTGTGAGCTGCCCAAACTTGCTTTGGAATTGAATGGTGCCAAAATGGAGTACATAGTTTCGAGCTGACTTTGTTTCTAGAGGGAGCAGAGGGGGGGGGGCTCCTACTGGCGGTATTTTCCCTTTCCCTTTTTCAGCCTCCACCCCCCCGCCAGTTTGAAAAAAAAAAGGGGGGAGAAGAGGCTATTCCTGTGGATTTTGATTGGAGTGGGAGAACCCAGGCAAGCTGCAGACCCCCTAAGACACTGGAAAAGAGGAGACCCCTTACCATTCCTTGTAACTAAGGAAAGGCAAGAACCTCACCCGTGAGAATTTACCTGGAATTCTTTTCTCCTTTGAAATAATGCTCGAAACACACATTGTCTTTCATGCAGCTGAACGAGAACCAGTGGAAAGAAACGCATGAACGGCTTCCTTCACAACACAGTTTTTTAGGTTTAGATTGAGGATCCCCGGTTCTGTGAGTGTTGTGCGCGCGCACACACACACATGGGGGGGGGGAGATTTGCTTTAGATGAAACATTTATCTATGGGTGGTTCCGCCCTCAGCGGAGGCCAAGGAAGCAGAATCCTCTGCAGCTGCGCAGAGCGGGTGGGCCGGTGGCAGAGCCACAGCGGAGTCCAAGCCTGGTGGGCCCGACTCTTTAAAGAGCCAGCGACCGCCAGCACCCCCCAATGCAGCCTCTGATCAGCGATGGTTGGGGGCTCAAGGGAGCTTCTAGTGTTACCATCTCTGCAGTCAGACTCCCTCGATGAAGGTTTGGGGGCCCCCAGGCCTTCTCGAGCTGATCCATGGCTGTGTCTGTCCTGTTGCATTTTAGAGAAACAGAAGAAGACCAGGAAGATCTGGGACCACAGTGAGACCAGCAGTATTCAGGTAAGTTACCTGCCTGCCTCCCGCCCCCCCGGTTGTCACTGTGCACACCCCGTGCAGCAGCCGTGCCCTTCTTGGGCCCTCCCAGGTTCGCTGGACTACAGCTCCCCTCCTAGGGCACCCCTATTCTTTGGCCCTCGCATGTCCTGCAAACACTGCCACCTGGGAAGACAGCTGGGGGTTCTTGTCTACCCTTTGATGCCAACCTTGCCTGGCTGACGGAGGAGGCAAGGACACCACACGCTCTCTCCCACCGAAGCCACCAGAAAGCTGGGCTTCACCTGGGGGGGGGTGTCTTCCCCTCCCTGCTGCATCTCTGGGAATGTTTACCTTGCCTTTTGCCAGCTGCACTTTGTCCCTACAGAGCACCCCATGGCCTCCCTTGGCTGCTTAGCCTCTGGCCAGATGTGGGCTGCTCCCATCCAGGCGCCTCCTTTTGGAAGGTGTTAAAACTCCAAGAATGGTTAAATTTGTTTTATTTGTCTGTTTTTTTCCTTTATTAACATGTACACAAAACACTAAGTAACAATACAATGGAGACCATTATCCTATGTAATTAACTCAAGACCAAAACCTTTATTGTGTAACAAATACTTCAATGCAATCAGCATTTAATGTAATATTAAATTCTGGATGAAAAAGCCAAATAATCTTACGCTCAGTAATATTGAAATCCAAAATTGTAACTAATATAGATACAATACTTCTTTCTCCTTTCTTTATCCTCAGTAGTCTAAGTTACCCAAAACAATCTTGAATTGAAGCTAATAATCTTTAATTAATACTTTGTAAATATAACCACATCAAAATAAAACGTATTAGGATTTACAGCAAACTTAAGAGAAAACAAGGGGATGAAAAGAAGCCCTCCGAGGATCTGGGGCCTTCTGGGTGAGGAATGGCGACTAACATGTCTCTGAATGAGGGGAGGTGGTGACAGTGTTTAAAACCAAGACTCTGAGCAGAGTAGTACCGTGGAACCTTCCCGGATAAGAAGATGGGAGATGTCCACATGCTCCAGACAGCTGTTCCTTGTGAGGAGACGGCAGGATAGGGGTTTCCCATGGTTTTGAGCACCAGGAGATGAAGGGAAGCCATCACGCTGTTCAGTCAACCATAGCAGAGCCTTTCAAATGACATTGGCTTTGCTAACTCCAGCTTCTACTACTTTCAGAAATTACCCGCTTAACTATCTCAAGGTTAATAGAGTTCTTTAAAAATAGCTGGTGAGTTTATCTTCACTGCAGAATAAAAGAAAAAATTAACTATAAGCTTAAAAATTAAAGAATTTGAAATAAGTTGCAAAAAGCTAACCATTCAAAATAGTTGTAAATATATTAAAGACAAATTTTG
>JANHJO010011707.1:0-11405 GCA_032468235.1 Pseudoxyrhopus heterurus
ATCTATCTATCTATCTATCTATCTATCTATCTACCTACCTACCTACCTACCTACCTACCTACCTACCTACCTACCTTTGTATACCCTATATTATTACTATTTTTTTTTAAAAGGGAACATTTCCCTCCCAAAACACACACACACATTAAACCAAATAGATAATAAGTGTTAGACATGGCTGAAGTGTATAATAACTCCTAAAAATTGGAGCTCATTGTGACCCAAAGGCTCCAGGAAACAGCCTTTCTAAAGACTTCAAGACTGGGAAAGGTAAGTATGGAAGGAGGAGGGAGATTATTTTAAAGATGGAGCTGCCATGAGAAGGTACATTTCCTGGATCCCATAATGTCACATTGTTTCAAGGAAGAGACTCAGCAAGCCAGCCAGCCAACCAGCCAGCCACTGTTCTAAAAACAAAAGCTGTCCTGAGTAAGTCTTTCACGTGATCCAGTCTATTTTCCATTTCAGCTCCTCAAGCCTCTGCAATTCCTTCCCCTGTAATGGAATTGTATGGAGGACCTTGGGGAACAAAGGGAGAGATGTTGGCTAGGAAACAATCAGATGAGAGGCAGGAGACTCCAGTGACTTAATAATCAGAGAAAGAAACTAAAAGGACCCATCCTGACTGATGTCAGCCCTACCACATAAACCAGACAGGAAACACGACTAGATGAACAAAGAACATACTTTATTATATGGCTACATTAGCAGAATTTTACAAGAAAATATTTGTAGCTCAGAGTCGAAGTGTGGGGACCTTGATGGTTTTCTTGCAGACGTTTCACCACCAAACTAGGTAACATCACCAGTGCACTGATGATGTGTCAGGAACAAAGAATCAGGGCCATTTGTGTGCGTTGCACCATAAATTATTTATTGAAGTCTATACACAAGAATCTTGTCAACTAATGGTTGCGCTAAATTGGAACTAGATAAGGATCAATGGTATTAAAGGGGAGCTGGATTTGGATCTCTTGTGGCAACACAGGGACTCTAAACTGATGGAATCTTTTACTCCATCCCCAGTTCTCCTACTTTTCACTTGAATCAGTGGTCCCCAACCTTTTTTGGCACCAGGGACTGGTTTCATGGAAAACAATTTTTCAATGGAACGGGATAAGGTTTCAGGGTGATTCAAGCACATTACATTTATTGTAAATTTTCTAAACCAAAAACAAACAAAAATAATGCACTTTATTTCTACTGTTATTACATTTTAATATATAATGAAATAATTATACAGCTCACCATAATGCAGAATCAACAAGAGCCCTGAGCTTGTTTTCCTGCAGCTAGATGGTCCCGTCTGAGGGTGATGGCAGAAAGTGACACCTGAAATGTGTTGCTTATGTCCAGTCTACTCCGTAATCTTGTTGTGGCTGCTGTCACTACAGATAACCCTGCTTCACAAAGATAGGATGTTGGAAATGGAAACAGGCTTTTCAGTGCTTTTGTGGCAATCTCTGAATATTCTGTCTTGACTTTAATCCAGAATGTATGGAGATTTGAAGTTGTCTCAAATATACTTTTAAGGCCACTGTCATTTGCAATCTCAAGCAGTTGATCCTCTTCTAACACAGACAAAGTCGATTTACCTGGCCTATTTACAAATGGGTTGTGGATCCATTCCTTCCCAGTTCCAGGGTCTTTTGTGGTTGGGATGTAATGCTCAAACTCTTTTGAATGCTGAGCTAGGTGATCATGCACCAGATGGGAGAAAGAAGGCCCTGGCTGAGTCTCTTTCTAAATCTCTGCTAATGTTTGAAACATGTCAAAAATCCCAATGTTCACTCATTGCCCCCATAATTCTAGTTTGGCTTTGAATGTAGCTCCTTATCTGCTGACTTGAACACAGTTGTCATTCACCCCTGAAGTGACAGATTAAGTTCATTGAGCAGGTTGAATACATCACATAAATAAGCAAGTTTTACAACCCATTCTGTGTCACTGAAATGTGCTGCCTGTGGTGACTGTTTTTCTAAAAGAAATCTCTGGAGTGGCTCTCATAACTAAAAAACCTCTGGCCAGTGATCTACCTCTAGCAGTGGTCCATCTCACTTCTGTATGTAAGAGAAGATGTGTATGCTCTATGTCCATCTTCTTGCAGATCTGCATGAAAAGAAGTGAGTTAAGGGTATGTGTTTTAAAGTGGTTCATAATTTTAAACATATTTTACAAAACACTGTTTTGTTCAGGTGACATTTTTCGGCTAGCCAGCATTTCTTTATGGATGACACAGTGTTCAGAAGCAACCTCCTTGACACAAGTAGTGAAACCAGAAAGCTGTCCAATCATAGCAGTTGCTCTGTCTGTGGATATACCAACACAAAATGACCAATTCATTTTTCCTGATATGTAATATCAATAGCTATAGCACTTAGACTTATATATTGCTTTATAGCACTTTACAGCCCTCTCTAAGCTGTTTACAAAGTCAGCATATTGCCCCCAACAATCTGGGTCCTCATTTTACCCACTTTGGAAGGATGGAAGTCTGAGTCAACCTGGAGCCTGGTGAGATTTGAACTGCCAAATTGCAGTCAGCTGGCAGTCAGCAGAGTAGCCTGCAGTACTGCATCCTAACCACTGTGCCACCGTGGCTCATACCATAATCATTCAAAGACTTTAATAGTTCTGCAACTGTGGTATTGGTTGGAAAACAAAAGTACACATAACATCCTCATGAACATCCTCCTGAAAAATATATCATGAAAACACAAGAATTGTTTCCTTGGGGTCAGCTTCAGTAGACTCGTCAACCTGGATTGCATACCATGGATTGCATACCATAATCCTCTCCAACAACTGTGCCTCAATATCCTCTGCTATTTTATCAATTCATCTAGTTATGGTGCTAGCCAAAAGAGGAACCTGTGCCACCCTTTGAACTGCAACATCTCCTAAAAGTTCTCAACAAATGACCTTAATAAAAGGCAGACACAACTCTTCACTCATTGTAAAGGGCTTCTTAGCGTCAGCAATGCAATTAGTCACTAAGAATGATGCTCTCAAAGGAGACACATTTGATGAAGTGGTAGCTTTCAATAATTGCTTCGGTTCTTTGTGTTCATATTTTTTTTCTTTTGAAAAACTGTGAAGGCATGTCTTTTGATGTAGGATGCTTGAACTCCATGTGGTGAAATAATTTTGAATATTTCATAGCTTCATTGGATAGCCAGTCACCACATATTCTACAAAATGGGCTTGGAGCATGTAAATCATTTGTTGCAATGAATCTGCAACTCAGCACAAGCCTAGCAGTCTTGGAAAAGGTGCAAACAAGAGAAGGATTGCCTTGGAGATGCAATTCTTAAATGGAAAGGTAGCTTCTCCCCATCCCCCCTCCTCGATTGCAAGCCAGGTTGCAGTATGCTTGGAGAGCTGCATGAAGAAATGAGTGTGACCCAGGTTTGGATGCTAGGAGGGGGAGAGGAGGAAAGTGAGGAAGGAACGTGAGGAAGAGATAGCAGGTGGAAGTTCCAAGAAAAAAAGAGACCAAACCAACTGAGCATAGCACACTACTCTGCAAATAAACCCAAAGCACATAGCCACTTCACCTTGCAAAGACTTAGTTTCCAAGCAGTGAAAGCCCTTTAAACATACACACACACACACTAAACTAAACCATGAAAAGCAGGCAGGATGTGGCCTAAAATGCATGAGGCATCCTCAAGCATCAAAACAAAACAAACAACAAAAACACCAGTTGAAGTGCAATGGAGCCCAGCAGCTTGGAAAAGGTACAAATGAGAGAGGGATTCTGTCAAAATGATGGGGATGGCATTGTGCCCAAGGAAATGCAGCACACCGGCAATGTCAATCAAAAACTTCTTTTTATTATCGGCAAAGCAAGCACTAACACTATCACAATACAGCCAACCAACAACTGAATGGGTTACAAGCAGTCCTTTATATAGGGAATAAAGAGCATAGGTAGGCAGAAAAACAGGAACTGGAGGAAGGATTACAAATGACAGAAACTCAGGATGTCAGGATGTGAAATAATTATGGTCAGGAGACAGATGTCTGATTTGTGTGGGTGGTTTCCTGAGAGTCCTTCCTTACAGGATATTTACATGTGGAAAAGTTGCAATGACAGTTAATTCATTATTATTAACAGATTCCCTTGGAGACCCAGTGCTTAAGGAGAAAGGTAGCTTCTTCCTGCCCCTATTTGCACCAGAGGAAAAGACACCTCCCACACACACACACACCTTGGGGGAGGGGTGTCCACCTCCAATGAGGCTTTGGGGAAGTTCCCATTTGCAAGCTGGGCAGGTGCATGTTTGGCTTGCAAACTTGGAGAGCTTCATGAAGGGACCACAAGCTTGGTTGGAGAGCCAGGAAGGGGAGAGGAGGAAAGTGAGGAAGAAAAGGAGGAGGCAGAAGAAGTAGCAAGATGAAGAGGAAGCAGGACCAGGAAGTGGAGGAGGGGCCAGGAAGAGGTAGCAGAAAAAGCAGGAGTAGGAAGAGGAGGAAGGACATGGAGCCCATGTGTTGCAAGCTAGTTTGAAGCATAGCCAGTGGAGGACCTTTGCACTAGGCAAGACAGCTTCTGCCTCGCTGCCGCCTTCCCCAGTCCTGACCCCTGCAGACTCTTGCTCCAGTCCTGACCCCGGCAGATTCACTGCATGCCTTGAGGGGGAAGACATGCTTTCAGCACACCTCCAGCTGTGTGTACCGATTCCTAACTGGCCATGGCCTGGTACTGGACTGCAGCCCAGGCGTTGGGGACCCCTGGCCTAGATGATGTTATCTAGCATCAAAGACAAGTTTGAAAGTAGAAACTTCCACTTTTAATTGCAGATGAAATGCAGTACTGGTCTTGAGGAAAGAGAAGGAGGGATGCTGCCTAAGAAATAACCAAGCAAGAGGAGTAGGAGCCTGCAATCATTTAATAGTCATGGAAAAAAACTGAGAAAGCCTTAATGGATCAGTCAGTCCCTCCATTCTTTCAGTTGTATGTTTTGCATCACTTTTAGATTCTTCTTATCTCTTCTAAGTTACATTTCTTCCTTGTAAACAAAGCTCTCTGTTCACTGGAGATCTCTGGCATTAACTACTTTATCTCTCTCTAAACCATTTCCCTTTATTTACCATGTCATCTCTGAAGATCTATTTCCTCTGATTTTGATTTCTTGATTCAAAAGCTCATCCTTCTACAACCAAGTTTAACTGCTTTACTTCTCCTGGCAAAGTCATAGCAGTTTCCATCAATGTTCCCTTTTAATTATTCTTCCACTCTAATGAAACCAAGTGGATTGCTAATACATAAAGATAGAAGCCTTGAAATGGGAAAACTATAATTACAGCATAAACCAATGGGGGAGAAGGAGGAGGTTTCTCACAAATAAAAAACAAGCATAGAAGTCATATTTTAAAAGGCTTTGGAAAAGCTTTACTTCACCCCGGAAATATGCAGGAGTTGGTAAAGACTCAGGCAAGCTTTCCTGCAGAGAACATTGAAAATGAATTATTACAACAAGAAGATATTTTCTTGGTTGTTGTTTGCCTCATTTTAGCTCCAGAAACCTAGAAAAACAAATTTGAAGATCACCCCAGTGAATGGCCACTGTTTATTATCACCCTAACATACCTAGAGAAAACAAAAAAAGGCTTAAGTAGACAGATCTCTAGGAATATGTGTCCCGAGACATATAGGGCTTTTCTGAGGCCATGAAAATCTAACTTAACCCCATCTATGAAAATTCCCAACAGCTAATGATCCTTCTCTTTTCAAAAACCAGTTTGTCCCAGTATTTCACTTTCATTGGAATCAGGCATACTGAATTATTACAAATTTTCAATTTTATTGATGTTAATGATTGCAGCTAGGTTTTGAATATATTTTGATATATTCATCAAGTTCATGCTAATTGCTCTAGTATTAGCAAAGTGTAGTTCTGGATCTGATCCTGAAGTTCATTCATCAGAAGTGTTAGAAAAGAAATGGATCTGGTTTATTAGTTGTAAAGCAGAGAAATGTCATACTTGATCTTATGTAGTTTTTTTTTAAAAAAAAACAATAATGCCAATTTGGTACAGAAAGTACTATAGTAAAGAAACCACATTCTGATTTGTTCAAAATTTGAAAAAGTGTACAATATAAATTCCATAGCAGGACAAGAGAGAAATATACAGTACGTCCAATGCTCTTAAATCTCATACATACTCACCCAAACTTATTTTTATGGTACTGAAAATATGAGTCGCAGAAGTTAAATAATCAAATCAAATAAAACCATAACATCCCATGTATTTCCTCCCTGTATTCTCTGCTTCCCCTGCTCATCTTTTAATCTCAGGGTATTGTATTTTCATTGTTTATTTTATTGTATCATTATTAAGCTACTGTTTACACTTCTTTTCATTTCTCTTTCTCTCTTTTTTAACTGAAAGCAGTCTAGGGTAGCCCCTTGACAAGATAGGCAGCAAACAAATTTAACAAATACATAAATCAAATAAGTCTATGGTCTTTGACCAACTTTAAAATAGGCTTTTTATTTTAAAAGAGTACCATAAAAATTGAAACAATTTAATGCAGGAATTTATTGTTGTACGATGATACAACAGCATATCTAATGAAATATTTGTGCAGTTGTGCATCTTGGCGAAAAGATTTGGCCACCTATATGCGAGTGTATGTTAGGATTCTTAAAAAATAATAAGCACAAAATTTATCTGAATTGTCCTCATTTTACATTTGGAAATGATTCGGGTGATCAGAGCACATCTTGGGGCATTATGTACAATGGAATGGAATAGAATGGAGAATTGGGAATGAGAATGAGAATGAGAATAGAATTATTTATTGGCCATGTGTGACTGGACACACAAGGAATTTGTCTCTGGTGAATAAGCTCTCAGTATACATACAAACAAAGTGATAGGTCATATGTCCTAATTCATAGTTACAATCTTTAATCATAAGATACAACACCAAGTGATAAATCATAAGATACTAATAGGAGAAGGTAGTAAAAAAGATGAGACAGATAATATGAGAAGATGAGAAAGATGAGAAGGATAATAGCAATACAGCCTTACCAAATGGATAAGTGGGTGAATTTATGAGAGCAAGGCAAGAGTTTCTACCTCCACTGATCCACAAGAGCAAAGTCTCTGTAAATAAGGAGTACCATGAAATCTTTCCACCAGTAGAACTAATGGGAGAACATCAAAGCAGGCTCTAAAAAAGGGCCATCTATATTTGCTCAGTCTTAAATTATATAAATACATATTTATATTTATAAAATAATTATAATATAATTATTTATATTTATAAAATAAATTATATTTTATAAATATAAAATATATTTATATAAATATAAATACCCCACAGTAGAGAGCTTGCAATTTGACCAATATTTGGCAATAAAATTCAGGGTCATTGATGATACCATTTTGGTGATCAACATCCCTGATTCTCTATTTTACTACTAGCCGATAACCTGGCGTTGCCCGGGTATTTATTTATCCCAAACATGTATTAGACAGGAAAATCCTGTAACTGGGACTCACACTGTTGTACTATCTGGGAAGCTCTAGATGTAGTAGCTCTATGTCTCTTATTCTTTAGTCAGCCCTCACTCTGCTTTCTTGTGCAGTGTCACAAGTCAGAGGGAGCCCCCTTGTGGAGTACTGTGAAACCATTACCATGGCAACTCCACTATTTTTAAAATGCACCCCCCCAAGGGGTGTTAGGGGTGTCTTACCCCCACAGTATTTGTTTCCAGAAGGTAAGTCATCTGTGTACCAAGTTTGGTTGAAATTGCTTGAGGCATTCCAGAGTTATGCTGGAACATACATACATATTTACATACATACATACCCACACTCTGTTTTATATAGAGAGATTAATTAATTTGGCCTTCTCCTGGCTTAATTGGCCTAGATATCCAGGAGAGAGGCTAAGACTGCAAACTTCTGCTTTAGTAATTGTCTATCAACAGCAGACACATGAGGCCTGTAGGATCAAACATGATTTTAAATCCTGAGATTAGAATCCTAGTCCAGGCCTGAGTCTTAATAGCTTCATGTTAGTTTCAAGCCTCAATATTGCATTGGAGGTGCAATATTTTTTGAGGTGCCAAAAAGGATCCTAAGAAAATTTGGTTGAATGTCTTCATAAACCCTCAGGGTTTATATATGGGTTGAACTGTATCCCATATAGATGGACAACTTTTTTAGCTATAAACAATTTAACTGCTGCTGGGATGTAATTTGCCCCCTGCTGCCTAGGAAATTTAATTATTGCTTGTATGCTCTTTGGGGCAGTAGAAGTGACATAATTTACTTGGGCTATTAATTTCCTCAAGTCCTGAAATACTATGTCCAAGTATTTAAAACATTTATCCTGTTTCCATTCCTGGGAATCAGTGACCTATCTGTGCTTTTGTCTTTTGTTAGAAGATTAAAACTTTAGATTTGTCATACTTATTCATTATTTTTATTAATTATAAATGATTCCTCATTAGAATGGGATGCCAACCTATTAGATTGAGTGCAGTAGTGAACTCATTCAGACAATTATTAAGGAAGGTATCAACCTGGTTCCAAGTTTGGCTTATCTGTAACTGGTGCCGTTGAGGAGGAAGATAGAAATTAATGCCCAAAAAGGAAAATTGGTCAAAGACCAATGAAGTTGATATGGCATTCTGAAAGTGAGGTGATTGTTTTACAATTTGATTATGTAAATTGGAAACTATAAACAGACCAAGCCCACACTTAATGTCTGCCACTTCTGACCTAGGTTGTGCAGTGGCTAGCAGAGAAAAATAGTTGAGGATTCCCCTAACATTCATGTCTCCTAGAAAAAATATTATATCAAATTTGGACAATAAGCCTAGAAATCTGGGTCTGCATGTCTTGGGGTCCACCCGACTATGTTCCAAAAGATGACAGAGATAATTAGCAGAACATAGCTATCAGTTTGCTGGTTCTCTTCAAATGTTCTCCCTAGCAGTGATAATGTTACCTAGTTTGGGTAATGAAATGTCTGCAAGAAAACGACCAAGCTCAAAGAGCACAAAGGACCCCTCATTTAAATCCTGAGCTACAAATATTCTCCTTTATTAGTGCTGTCTCTGGGAAATGTTCAGGAAAAGCAATACTTGGGACGACCACTTTGGAAACTGAGGAAGAAAATGGAAAGCAGACCTCCTACTGCCAGTTAGGATGGCTAGTATCCTGAGTCTGGGGCAATTCCATAGGAGAAGTTACATGGGCAGAACAAGTAGGCCAAATTGGGGATTAGGATCAGAAGGTTCATTATGTTCAGGGCTCCTTTGAAAGGAGCACTTGCAAAGAGGAATATGTAGATGGAGCAGCCATTAAATGAACAGAATCAAGATCCATGCAAGGGGAGGCTGTGGAAGTGGAACTGAAGTTTGACTGGTCTGTCCTTTAAGGTCCTATTGTGAGAGATTATTATCAATGGAATGAGCATCTGGAGAGTTATAAAGAGATTACATTGCATTACATTGCACAGAGTGCATTTCAAAGCAACATCCTTGGATTTGGAGTAGAGAACTTCCATTAACATCAACGGCGGTTGGAAGATTTTTCTCTGTGTGCATGTTTTTGAAAATGTCCCTCTTGTGGAAGAGGCACAAAATGAGTTTCATTTTTTTTTTTAATAAAGAAATTGAAACAATAAAAGCCTTGTCAAGAAGGTTTAATTACTGTTGGTAAAACTTGTGAGTTTCATGAATACAAAATTGCAAGAAATTGTTAATTAGCACACATCATCTAGTTTATGTAATATTCAAACTATGACTATTAAATAGTCCTTTGAATTGTGTATATTAGCAAGATGACTGTAATTAAAGCAAAACATCACAGTGAAAAAGACAAGCTTTGGATGTTAAAAGTGCAAATGCAAGAAGATATGGAAATATTTCATATATACTTTATTCAGAGATGAACGCTGCATTTATACTATGAATACTTCGTAATTAATAATCTGCATTTAATAGTCATTTTCAGTAGGCTTACTTGTACTGTGAAACCAGCCTAAGCATATATAATAATGAGCCTGCAGTTCCTTTTCTTTAGAGATATAATTAAGAAAGGTAATCAATAAGCTTCCACCCTAAATCGAGAAAAGAGTTGGAATACATAAATCTCCATCTATGGTATACTGACCAGCAGGGAAAATTGGGAAGTAAGAGCATCCCAGCACCTTTTGTGGTCATTGTAACTAGAGATTGTACTTTGGTCATTAGAAGAGAGTTTATTAATCATCAATTAGAATAGAGCTGGAAGGGACCTTGGAAGTCTTCTAGTCCAACCCCCTGTTCAAGCAGGAGAACCTATACTATTTCAAACAAGTGACTGTCCAGTCTTTTCTTAAAATCTTCCAGTAATGAAGCACAACTTCTGAAGGCAAGCTGTTCCAGTGGTTAATTGTCCCTTCTGTTAAGAATTTCTTCTTAATTCCAGGTTGCTTCTCACCTTGATTAGTTTCCACCCATTGTTTCTTGTCTTGCCTTCCACTGAGAAGTGTCCTTCTACCATAGTAATAGAAAGAATCTTACTACTTATAGAAGCATCTTTCACCATTATATCAGGGATGTTAAACTTACTGCCCGTGGGCCAGATGTGTCACATTCTGGCCCTGCCCCTGCCCAGTTTAGCAAAGGGGAAAATACGTCACGTGATGCCGCCATGATACGTCACGTGATGCTGCCATGACGATGCCAGTTTGACACCCCTGCATTATATGATCCTTACTAATGAATAATGAAAGGAAACTGTCACTAATTTCCAAATTCTTGCAGATTCTGTCACATCATCTCCAACAATATTCTTGAGAGGTAGATCTCCACCTGCTATAGGAGATCTTGGAAAACTGAAAAAAAAATGATTTTTCTTTACTGTTAGCAGATGCTAAAGATATCTTTTTCTGTGAATAACTTCTTATATCTTAGTATTCAAAGTACTAATGCTAGTGGCAGCGGGGACAAAAATAAACCCCCAGAAACTGTGTAAACCAAAAAGATGTCTTTTAAG
Organism: Pseudoxyrhopus heterurus; assembly: GCA_032468235.1. Lineage (NCBI taxonomy): Eukaryota > Metazoa > Chordata > Lepidosauria > Squamata > Pseudoxyrhopus > Pseudoxyrhopus heterurus. Next base: position 11,014 of record JANHJO010011707.1, read on the forward strand.
ACAGATATTAGCATGTGGAAATATTTGTTATCTACATATTAAAGCAACACATCTTTTGCAAGTCACATCTAGCTGCTTTGGGATCATGTATATTGGTCTGTATCTTTTCACCATCTTTACACACAAAGGAATTAATTCACACAAGTTTTTCTAATAATTGCCCATTGGTTATGATTTTTACCAGAAACTTCAATTTTTGTGAGTTCTATATAGAATTGCTGAGTAATAATGTTCCTAATAAGACACACATACAATCCGAGGTGGGCTGCACTTACATCAACAACCGGTTTGCTGGTTGTGAGTGCGCACATGCATGTGCACAGGCTTCACTTGCACATGCCTCTTTGGTACTGAAACACAGCTTCAAACATGCAGCTAATCAACTCAGGCAT
>JANHJO010011838.1:0-11381 GCA_032468235.1 Pseudoxyrhopus heterurus
GAAGGCTGAGTCAACCTTGGAGCTGGTGGGATTCGATCAGCCAAATTGCTGATCTGCAAGTCTGCAGAGTAGACTGCAGTACTGCTTCTAACCAGTGAGCCACAGCAGCTCCTTAGAAGGTATTTAGAAGGATGGTTGTTGATGTATCATTCAATAGATGTCTGCACAATTAAGACAGTGTTGCTACAATTAAGGATACAGGTAGTCCTTGACCACTCATTTAGTGACTGTTTGAAGTTACAAAGGCAGTGGAAAAAGAAGTCTTAGAACTGGTCCTTGCACTTATGACTGCAGTAGCATCCACATGATCAGATGATCAAAATTTGGGCACTTGGCAACTGGCATGTATTCAAAACGGTAGCAATATCCCAGGATTAAGGCTGTGGCTATTGGCAACCTTCCAGGCTGATTTCCACCAAGCAAAGTCAATGGAAGAAGCAGGATTACTTAACACCAAAAAAGTCACTTAACAACTGCACTGATTTGCTCAACAACCAAAATTCCTGTCCCTGGCAAAAAAAACAATCATAAAATTGGGCATAGCACATTTAACAACTGACTTGCTTAACAACAGTCCCAGTTGTGGTCATAAGTTGAAGACTAAAGAAGAGGTACAAAAAAATCACATCTCAATCAGACTTGGTTAATAGCTGGATGGGGAGACCCACCAGGTAGAGATCCCATGACAAGCCTACTTCTATTCTGTTGTCATGAAAATGCTATTTGAGGGAGTCTACTTAAGTGCAAGTAATACATTTTAACATGATTTAAAATTCTCAATATTTAATGCCTTGCATCGCAGCTCCTTCTGATACCAGCCATCAAAGGCCAGAGTACTCTGTGTAAATAAAGAGGACAAAATTCAAGTATTCAAGCCTTCCACAATTTTATCAGTTCTGTTTTCAATCTATATAGAAATCCTCAAAAACATTTCCTTACAGCGACATAAAGTTAAAACAGGATAATTCATTGGCTCCTTGGAAGCCTAGTTAGCCACTTCACAAATTATGCACAAAGGAAACAACGCAATAATTGTTCATGTGGAAAGAGACAGAGTTTTGGAACGGAATTTGAAATTTGTCTCTCCCTGTGTGAAGGTTACATATCAAAAGCAAAGACAGGCACTAATAAGCGAAGTTGTTCTGAATCTATAGAAACGTAAACGTTTTCCCCTGCCCAGTTGTGTCCGACTTTGGGGGCAATGTTCATCTCCGTTTCTTAGCCAAGGAAGCCGGCATTGACCGAAGACACTTCCATGATCATGTGGCCAGCATGACTATACACCAAGGCACATGGAACGCTGTTACTTTCCCACCGAAGTGGTACCTATTTATCTACTCGCATTTGCATGCTTTTGAACTGCTAAGTTGGCAGGAGCGGGAACTGGAGCTCATCCCGTCACACAGTGCTTGGGTCTTGAACTGCCAACCTTCCAGTTGACAAGCCCAACATCTTAACCGTTTAGACCACCACGTTTTAAATTAGAGATCTACAGATAAAATAATTAAAGTCTCCCTTCCTCACATGGGTGTTAGATTTGAGGTTAAAAATGCAAACCTGTACAAAACAAAAACAGCAAAGCTTGGAAGAAACCAAGAAAGCTACATTCAATTCAGAGATCAGAACTGCTGTGAATTACCATTCAGCAACATCTGGAAAGCCATAAATTAAGATTCAGACTCTTGACTTAAATTACCAATTGGGAGGGTCAGGTCAAGACAAGTTCAACCTTCATCCATCACTACTGATGCAAATAAAAAGTCGCTTCTGGTTGCAGGAGAATTCAAGGCAACTTACATAAAAGATGTAAGCTGCATCAATAGGTCATCACAACCCATCCGCAGAGATGAAAGGCAGAGTGATTTGCAGCCATTTCCAAAATATTTACAAACCCAACACATTTCAGTTGCCAATTCTCTTTATTTTTACAGGTCCTGGAATTCTGCCACTCAGCATTACTGCCAATGTTAACAGTTTTCCATGCAACGTATTACAGGCTGGGGGCTCCCTGATGCTCTCTGAGCCTGGTTCAATTCTACAGTTCAATCCTGCTATGGATATTCTTTTCTACTTTGCAGATTTTTAAACACACAAGAAAGAAAAGTATAGATTTGTATACTTTAATTATATACAAGAAACGTATAGGGAGCTGGCCAGCCGGGCTGAGTTTGGGGCAGGTAGATGAGGTGCCATGGGGACGGTCCTGGAAAGATCTGGAGAACCTTGATAGAGGTTCAACAAGGGACAAAATGTGGACAGAAAGGGACTTGATATCAGTGGGACGCCTTCCCTTCAGAAGTTGTGGGTGCTCCATACCTTGATATTTTTAAGAGGACACTGGACTGCCGCTTGTCTGAAATAGCACTGTATTTATATACCGCCTATCAGGGCTTGCAACCCTCTCTAAGCGGTTTACAATGTCAGCATATTGCCCCCAATAATCTGGGTTCTCATTTTACCGACCTCGGAAGGATGGAAGGATAAATCAACTTTGGAGCTGGCGGGATTCGATCAGCCAAGCTGCTGATCTTCAAGTCTGCAGAATAGACTGCAGTGCTGCATTTAACCACTGTGCCACTGCAGCTCCAAGGTTTGTTGGATGCCATCAACTCTTACCATGAGTCATGCTACCTAGAATTCCTAGAAGAGACAATGCTCCAGTATCTGATAAGCCAGGGGTTGGCCATCCCTCCCATACAATCACTTAATAGAATAACAGAGTTGGAAGGATTTTTACACTTGAATCTCACTTAGAGGTATCCTTGCTAGAAATGGTTTCCCCCTTTCTTCAATCAGCAGCAGGGTCTGCAAGTACATTGCAAGGTTCTCCCATCAATTTCTGAATATGGCCATTCTGTTGATATGCTACTTTGCTCACCACAGATGGAGTTGGTTATCCTATAAAGAAGTAGATCACAATTCCTGGCAGATGGTCACCATGCATCTTATGGAATGATAAAATTGTAGAGTTGGAAGGTACCTCAAAGTATTCCAGTATTTGAGGGGCTGCCACAAAGAGGACGGGGTCAATTTATTTTCCAAAGCACCAGAAGACAGGACAAGAAATGGATGGAAACTAATTGAGGAGAGAACTAAGGAGAAACTTCCTAACAGTGAGGACAATTAACCAGTAGAACAGCTTGCCTCCAGAGGTTGTGGGAGCTTCATCACTGGAGGTTTTTAAGAAGAGGCTGGACATTCACTTGTCTGAAATAGTATAGGGTCTCCTGCTTGAACAGGGGGCTGGATTAGAAGACCTCCAAGGTCCCTTCCAGCTCTATTTGTGATTGAATTGATCTTCAAGTCTAGGCTTCTAAGGGTCCAAGAAAACAAATTGTCCCATCCCTGAAAGGTGGCTGAACAGCCTCTCCTTAAAAAACCCCAGAAATGAAGAACCTGCAACAATCAGAGATAGATTGATCTACTATTGTGAAGGTCTTACCATCAGGAAATTTTTCCTCCTATTTAAATGAAATCTATGTAGGAGAAGTTTTTTTATTTATATGAACATATTATCATGTGTCCCTTTCTCTCTTTCATCCTAAACACCCTTCAGTTCCTTCATGTCTACAAGTCCCTATTCAGCCCCTATACAGAGAACAGGGGACTTATTCTCCAAAGTATCTAAAGGCAGGACAACACATAATGGATGGAAGTCTGATAAACAAAAATCCAACCTAGAAGTAAGGAGAAACTTCCTGACTCTGAGAACAATTAATCAGTGCTCCATCACTGGAGGTTTTCAAGAATAGACTGGACAACCATTTGATTAGGATGGTGTAAGAACTCCTGCTCAAGCAGGGGTTTGGACTAGAAGACCTCCAAAATACCTCCCAGCCTTTTGATTCTATGTTCCATTCTCTCCTCTGAACACTCTCCAATCTGTCCATGTGTTTCTGGAAATAGAGTGTCCAGAATCTTTAAAAAATATTCTGGGTATTGCCTCACTAGTGCTGAGGAGAGAGAAATAATGACTTCATGTCTCTTTGATGCAATGCAGTGCAATGCAAAGGATGCATTAGACCTTCTAGCAATTGTCTCACAATGCTGACTCATGTTCAGTGTGTTGTCAATGCTCACAACCAATTTCTTCCCAGATGTAGTGTTTGTGAATCCGTCATCGTTTATGTGGTTATGGTTTTGTTTGCTTGTTTGTTTTGTGTTTTTTGGTGCCTTCAAGTCAGTGTCGACTCCTGGTGACTGCCTGGACAAATATCTATAGGGTTTTTTTGCAACATTTTTGGAAATGATTTGCCATTGCCTCCTTCCCAGGGCTGAGAGAAAGGGACTGGCCCAAGGTCATCCAGCTGACTTTGTGGCTAAAACAAGACTAGAAGTCACAGTCTCTCTAATTTCTAGTTTGGTGCCTTAACTACTATGCCAAACTGTCTCTCATCTTCTATGTGTCTTCAATGTTTTCCCCTAAATGTGAAACTTAACATTTCTTTCTGTTAAAGGGCATCTTGTTTGTCTCAGCCCTACATATCAACATGTCTAGATTAGGACATCATCTCATTGTGTTGTTTTGACAGTTCAGGTTTGTGACCCTCCTACATTTGATCATCAGCCATCAATTCCATCATCAAGATCATTAATAAAAATGTTGAATAAAACGAGCCTGATGAATGATCCCTGTGTGACCCATGAGATATTGTTCTGCAACTTGATGCAGCAAAGCCATTAATGGTAACTCTTTGAAACTCACAATGTCCACTCCGTTATCTACTTATCATCCTTCAAATGTTAACGTTTTAGAAATGCAGATCTTTGTTTTTAAGAAAAAAGAAATGGCTGGGTAAAGTTGCTAAAAACACAAATGTGCATCCTATTTGCAAAAAGATTCCGTACCCAACATCTGGCCACTTTTATGCGAATAGAATGCAGGCTTTGGCTGTTACAGAGGCAATTTGCACCATGCTTCCTTTATGAACTGTTTATGATCTCTCCAGTGGTCTTGACAGTTGGGGCTACTGGAAGTTGCAGTTCAACATCTGGAATAATCAAGATTTTCCTCATTTCTAAGCAGAATTCTAGTTGTTGAGATTTGGATCTAGTTAGTTCTGGGCTCTGCTGGAAATGCTCATTAGGAGAAAAAAGTTTTTCCCCGTAGCAATATCTAATAATTTCAACACCTACCGTAAAGTTGTTGTCTTGTAAATAAAGTTAAAATGATGTTAGTGTCAAGGACTTCTATGTTACTTTCATTCTTTCCTGCACAAACACAGAACTAGAGTGGACTTAGATGAAATTTGTGCTTGTTAAAAATCAGGAATAATTTCCAGAATTTTCAGTTCTAAGATAAAACAGGTGGAAGCATTATATTAAATATAATTTTAAACATGTGAGTTTGATGCCGGGTACTTTTTTTTTCTTTTTTTAAAAAATAATGCTTGCCTTCTGACTAAATAGGGACCAGAATTTCCATTGCTAAATATGGTGGCTATTAAATTAGTCATGCCCAATTTTACAACCTTTTGATAGTTAAGCAAATTACAGCATTTTTTTAAATAAATTATGAGGTCATTGACTGAACCTGGCTTTCCCCATTGCTTGTTGAAAGCCAGCTGAGAAGGCTGCAAATTTATTTATTTAATTATTTAATTTGTATGCCGCCCGCTCCCGAAGGACTCCGGGAGCTCACAACAATAAAAAATACAAGGTAGAATAAAAACATTTAAAAATTCTAAAACATACAATCATAAAATACACATCACCCCCAAGCCTGTCGGCACAGCCAGGTCTTCAAGGCTTTCCGAAAGATGATCAGGCTGGTCCTAATCTCCGGGGGAAGTTGGTTCCATAGAGTCGGAGCCGTCACAGAGAAGGCTCTCCCTCATGGGCCCACCAGCCGAAATTATTTGGCTGACGAGACTCGAAGGAGACCAACTCTGTGAGATCTAACCGGGCGATGGGAGGCATATGGTGGTAGAAGGCAGTCTCGAAGATAGCCTGGCCCTGAGCCATGTAGAGCTTTAAAGGTGATAACCAACACCTTGAATTGGGCTCGGAGACCAATAGGAAGCCAGTGCAGCTCACGCAAGAGAGGTGTTATGTGGACGTACCGAGGTGCACCCACAATCGCTCGCGCGGCCGCAGTATACAAGAATTATGGAGAAATGCAACAGAGAAATGCAATGGAGAAATGGGCAACAGAGCAGCCAGTGCGAGGGAATGAGAAGGTGCTTTCCCTTTCTTCTCCCTGCTCCTCCTCCTTCCCTCGTGCCAGCTGCGCCCAGGATCCACTTTGATAGCGGCGCCGGGGGGGGGTTAATTGCCAACCAGTTCACCCAGGGTCAAGTCGGGTTACACCTCCCACAACAGCCAACCTGACCCTGGGTGAACCGGTTGTTAAATTATTTGAATCCCACCACTGCCGCTCTCCCAGTTGTGGTTGTTAAGCAATTGTAGGAGTCATTAAATTTTGGTCATTAAGCCATTAAGCAGGTAGTTTTTCAGTTCAGATGGATTGAGAAACTGCCTGCTGAAAGAGGGCAGCCAGCTCAATGTTGAGGAGGAAAGTAAAGTAAAGAACATGGGGGAGGCATGAGTGATAAAAGAAAGATGGGAAAGTGAGAAGACAATAAGAATAGGAATTTGTGGAACAACAAGGGCAGAGAATGGTGAATGAAGATGAGATGTGCAAGTGTGGGGAAAGCTGAAAGATTTGGGGGAAAACATGGAGAGATGGGATGGGGCTTCTACTAGAAGCTTGAAAGAGCGGGTGAAGGAGATAGAAAGAAATCATCAAGGAAAGCATGGATCAGAGGAAGAACATGATGTAGGAGGAAGAGCTGTCTTTCTCGCTGCTCCGTCAGGACCTGAAACAATTAACAAAGCTTTAAATGAAGATTTAGTCCTAACTGTAAAGGGGGAAGAGGAAACTGAGATCTCAGATCTGGAGGAAAATGCAATCTCAGATCCCCTTTTAGTCAATTTCCTGGGCTGCTCCACTGCTGTCGTTGATAAACACATGGGTCTTGCCCAGCAGTGTTGGGGAAAATATTTGAAAGATCCTAAAGACACGAGGAATTACCTTTCTGTTTTAACCCTCAATGATCCTAAGCAAGCTTTATTAAATACTGGAGATGAAGGAGTTCTGGTGGCGCAAGTGGTAAGAACAGAGTACTGCAGCTCAGCAGTTTGGCTGATCGAATCCCACCAGCTCTAAGGTTGACTCAGCCTTCCATCCTTCTGAGGTCGGTAAAAATGAGAACCCAGATTGTTGGGGGCAATATGTTGACATTGTAAACCGCTTAGAGAGGGTTGCAAGCCCTGATAGACAGTATATAAATACAGTGCTATTGCTATGAGACTTCTCTTATTAAACAAGCTTCTTTGAATAAGCAAATCTCCATTACAGCCCTATCTGCTTCACAGTTCTCTGACATGGAGGCTTTGGTTCCAGTGGTTAACCAAGCCATTGTGGACAGTGTGGGACATGTGTTAGTGCACAGGTAGAGATTATCAGGCCTGATAACCTCCCAGATAACCTCCCAGAAACAATACAGGGATCACAGAGATTATTTGCACATCAGAAAAGGAAGGTATTCTAAATAAACCAATAAACTCCTTTACTAGCCCACTCTGGCCCATTCTAACATCAGATGGGAGAATTTATAGGCTAGGTAATTCATCCAAGCCTGATCTGTTTTTTTGCCTCCATTCTTGAACAAAGCACACAATATCGATTTTTGCTTTGGGTACTCAAAACCTCATGCCCCCTTTAGCATTTTCAACCTCAGACAAGGAAATCTGGTTTAATGATGGGGCTTCATGGTGGGAGGATGGGACTCAAAATACTTCCTGTGTTGCTGTTTCTGATTTAAACTTTGGGACACTTTTGCCAAATTCTTACAGTACACAAGAGATTGTTCAACGGGCACATGCCTTAGTAGGAGTAACTAAATTACTGAATGGGTGGAAGCTTTCTCCATGTGCAATAAAACTGCAGATGTTCCCTTTGTTTGACAGATTTATTGCTGTCCTACCAGTTCTGATCTCAGGCAGAAAGAGGCCCCTCTAAGGAATTTGGAAAGAAGATAAGAAAATATATGTAGTTTGCCAAGTTTATAATCACCCAATACCTACTAAGCAATCAACCCCACCCATTTTCATAGCCCGAGCAAACCTCATTATAGCATAACTTTATTTCTTTATAAACAAGCAAACGTAAATCTTTACAGCTGCACTGGCTTCCAGTTGGCTTCCGGGTGCAATTCAAGGTGCTTGTTATGATCTTTAAAGTCCTTCAAGGCTTAGGACCAGGTTACTTTCGAGACCGCCTACTACCACCGTATGCCTCCCAGCGCCCTGTTAGAGCCCACAGGGTTGGCTTCCTTCAGGTCCCGTCAGCGAAACAGTGTTGCCTGGTGGGCCCGCGAGGGAGAGCTTTCTCTGTGGCCGCACCGACCCTGTGGAATCAACTCCCCCCTGGGATTCGGATCATTCCCGACTTGCTAACCTTCCGCCGGGCGGTGAAGACCTGGCTATGCCAGCAGGCGTGGGGTGGCGATACCTGAGAGAAGGGTCTGGTTTTAGGAGCTACATGGGTTTTTAAGAACAGTAGTGAGTTTTAATATTTAGGTTTTAGCTATTTATCTAAACTATAGTTTTATATTTTAAATTTTTATGACTGTTTTACTATGATTGTTTGTTGTGAGCCGCCCGGAGTCCTCTGGGAATGAGGCGGCATAGAAATTCCAACAAATAAATAAATAAACAAATAAATAAATACATCATTTCTCACAGGTGGAGAAAGATAAACATGGGGAAATTCACAACGAGGGGAACTAAGTGTGTTGGGAAGATTGTGAACTTGTGCTCCTTGTCAAATGGGATGCAAGGGAGGGACTTGTGCTTTGGGCTAAACGAATAAAAAGTTCCTGAAATCTATTCCTGGGTGTGCCCACTTTGCTAGCCACCCACTCTTGCAAGAACATGTTTTACAATAAACCGCTTGCTGCTTCACTCCATGGCTTTGTCAAAGCTCTGAGTAGTGAGTACGTTTCTCACAGAGACGAGATCTTCACAAAGTAAGTGAATCTCCATAGGTGTAGTGCCTGTGAGGACCCAGCCAGCGGGTGGGGGGCGGGCAATAGGCGGGGAATGTTGCAGCGCCTCTGCTGTCATTTGAAAGTGTGAATGATGGCTGTGGTGCTGCAACATTTGGGACTGGGTGGTAAGGACTTGTCGGGGGGCTAGGTTGTAACTTTGAATGGTTGCTAAGTGAAGATCACCTGTATAAGGTTAAAACATTAAAATATCAGCCCTAAAAGCTAAAAACATCAAAATTAATATTAAAATGGATAAAAGAACTGATGTGTAGACCAGGTGGAGATATTGTACTAGTCTATTGCCACCTCTAAAATGGGATTCCCCCATCAGGGTCCCAAGCCAGTTGGCAAAGCTGGGTTTAAGGCTCTTTGGGAAGGCCAAGGAGGTGGGAGCGGATCCAATGCTTCTCCTGCATCTTTAAGAAGTGGCCTTCCTTTATAACAGCCAGAGTTTGCTGATCTTTGGGAAAATCAGTCCCAAAGGGACCATATATAGATGTTGGAACTGATGCGGTTGAATTTGGTATTTGATCCTGATTTCTCATATTTCATGCCATGATTCCACCTATTTTGATACTTTAATCCACTAAAAGCTACCAAGAGTTGTCTGTCATTGTGCAACTCTTGAGATAAATGATGATAATAACAAATATGAAAATAATTCCGCAATTATAGAAAAAACAATGCCTTCAAGACCCAAGCCATCAGGCAGCCATTAATATTCCTGATTACACAGGAAGGTATAAGCACAGAAACACCACCTTGAATTGCACCTGGAAACCATCCAGCAACCAGGACAGCTTGCATAGTACTGATGACTCATGGGAGTAATGAGAAACTGCTGATAACTCTGCAATTTAATCCAACACATGCCATACACATACCTCAATATACCCATGAAAGAAGTTCCCCAAGTCCTCCCTACCTAAGAGGGTCCTTGTCACACAGAATAGGGGTGTGGGGTAGCATTCTGCAGATACAGTAAGAGTAAAGAAGTACTGGCACTTTGCCACCCTTATAACCACAACCAAGTCTTTAATAGCAGTTTTCACCTGTGTTTAGTAGAGTTCATCCCTATGAATACCAGCAATACCCTAAATGTCTCTTCACCTAGTTGATCTCTCAACTCTTCTGTAAAGCAAAGAGAGTGATGAAAAGGAGAGAGATGAATGCAATCTGATCCAAGGCCTCAGCAGCCTTGTTGTTCCAAGCAACAAGCAAGACCTTGGATGGACCATGCAGCAAACCAACAAGGATACTCCCCAGCATCCTCTGAAACTGCTCAGCAAGTAGTTGCTGGAGCAGATCAATTATTGGATTGGAGGGAATTGGATTATTGGATTATCTTTCCCTGTGTTGTTGGAGAATCCCTAGGAAATCAGGGTGTGATTCGACCATGAAAAGAGGACAGCATAAGCTCTATCAATTTCAAATCATATTGCCAATGCTCAAACAGAATACTAAATCTGGTCAGGCTCCGGATGACCTGGTAGACCAGGGGTGTAAAACTGGTGGCTCATGGGCCGGATGCATCATGTGCCAGCCACGCCCACCCCAGCTCCATGAAGGAGTTTGACATCCGTGTCGTAAACACTCATGGCTATTATGGAAGCCCTGAGCTCCTGAGCTATCTCAGACTACATTCTCAGGGAAGGATGTCTGAGGAATTCCACTGCCAATGTGGAATCAAGGAAATCAGGTAAGGAGGTTGCAGTGTAGGAGGTAGGTAGATACAATAGCAACAATCCCAATCGATCCCTAGAGCCCAATGTAAGGCTTTCACAACCAGGAACTTGTCTGGCAAGGTCCCTGAAAGCTACAGGGGATCCTGTGATATTGTATATCCGGGAGAGTCAAACAGCCAAAGCCATACAGTCTTGCTTGCATTGAACTGGTCTCTTCCTTCTCATCACAAACAAACAGTCTTGAGGTACTGGCTAGTAGATTGACAGCTTCATCTGCACAGCTTGGGTGTGAGATGTAAAACTAAAATTCCACATACTGAAAACAGAAATTCTAGCCATTTTTTCACTTAAAAGATTACGAGGTCAGAAAATAGTTGATAAGATAAGACCAGAAGATTGCAGATAAGAAGATCAAGTTCTGCCTTCAATGTGTTACATATCAATATTTAAAACATAAATATTATATTTATGTTTTTTGTTAATTTGTCAAATATATATTGGTACATATGAACATAAATATAAGCGTATATAAATATATATATATATATAAACAAAAATGTATATAGAATATATATGGGTAAATATAGAATATATATAGGTAAATATATTTCAATATATATAGGTAAATGGGGACAGTAGGACA